>JAUKPP010250469.1:0-12749 GCA_032273245.1 Phyllaplysia taylori
TTCGATATCGATACGATACGATATTGACACTCATATCGATATATCGATATTTCGATACGATATGCCCAACACTACCCCTCTCTCTCAACCCTGCTGGCCGTGTACTGCGTGTGTCAGGATAAAACGGGAGGCCTGCCGGCTTTTATATAAAACCGAAAGTAAGCTGCGCGTTTCAACTCGGTGCTCTTATTGCGGTTAAAGTCAGCTTTTGATCTTCACAATGCCAGACAAAAAAGTATACGTGACCCGCAGGATTCCCCAACCAGGGACTGATAAATTGAGAGAAGTATTCGAGATTGACCACTACGACAGCGATGATGCTATTCCCCATAATGTGTTGGTCGATGCCTTGAAAGCCAAAAAATACGATGCGCTCCTGTGCATGTTGACTGACCAGATCGATGCTGAAGTGTTAGAAGCAGCAGGTGAGTGATGTATTTTTTTCTTTTTTTGTCAATATGTTATTTGTTTGTTACACATAACACCAGGGCCTCTCCTCAAGTTCAAGTACACTATGCCTACACTGTTTTCCGTTTGACATGACATTGTTTTGAAGTGTATGCAAATGAGGGAATGCCGACGAAGTGACCTTGACACCCAGTGTATTGTCCGGCACGAAAGTGTCCGTTTCGATTGTTTCATCGTGTGAAAGGCACCCAGTTGGAGCCTAAATTACATGATTACTTTGTTTCTACGTCGAAAGATAAAAAAACTAATCCAATGCACCTCGCTGGGGGGTTATTTCGAGGGGCGACCATCGCGAAGTCTTCTCACCTTCTTGCTCACTCCAAGTGCAAGGTCGTTTGCGCTGTTGAAGCAGATACTAATGCATAGTCCGGGCCCGGAGCCTCCCGTCACAGCTGGGAAACACCATTCGGCGGAACTTTCAGCAATAGAGAGACCTTTATTAACTGGAAGGACTTCCTCAAGCCGCAGCAGCACACCTGACCAGCTTCATCACAAACCCTCTTGTTTTAACCATTAAAAATCCGAACCCTACTTCCAAACCCTACTTGATGTACTTGTTGTACAGCAGCCCCCCCAATCCCTTCCCCTGGGCCCTGAGTGAAATGCTCCTCACCACCCGCCCGCCTCTCTTAAGTAGATTTTTATGATGTGAAGTTTGGAGTTGCTGGCGGTTTGAGGAAGTTGGAGGGCCCACACATGAACATGTACTTGTATTCTATTATCGGGTACATGAGGATTAGTGTCATTATAAGCTCTTTGGTGTCATGCCCAAAGCCAAAGACTATTTTTTGCTTTTGTCAATAGAGGCGGAGAGGTACTTTTCCCTAGTTCAGTGAGTCCCAGTAATGGGGTGGGTATGAGTCATGAGCCTGTTTCTCTGCCTTCTTGGTCTGGTTACCATTTTTATGTCCCGTGCAACACTTTAAGGTAATTTTAAGAGACTGGCTACTTCGACCCTGCCTGTCAGGGCCAACCTGGGCTGAGAGGGAAAAGATCCCAGCGGAAAAAAAACCTATATTGTCCGCACTCGAGATCGAACTCATGGGGACAATGAATACTACATTCAAAACTAATAATAACAGGCCATGATGGGAGCTTTCAAATCCTCCTTTTTTCTTCTCTTTTCTTGTCTCTTCTCTTTGGACATCTTATGCAACTGTTATGTACATAATGTAAAGAGTTTCATCACTGAACGCGTTATATGCAAAAAAATTACAAGTTCAGTGGTGTACGGTAACTATTGAAAACTAATGATAGTTAAGAACCATTTTGCTAGGAAAAAAAGACACTTTATTTCTTCCAAGAATCATAATATCAACATAGATTTTTGTTTCATAAACAATTTTTACATAAAAACAGTTAATAAATCTGCAGTTTTCTGTTTCTTCCCTTGCAGCTTAGCCTATATAACGCGTTTAGTGATGAAGCTCTTCATGTATAGGTTTCAAGTTTACTTAGAGAAACTGAAAAATATGCTAATTTAAACCGCATTCTTTAGTGATGCTTTACTGCCAGGCTATAATATAAATAAGTGAATCGAGAGAGTGTAAAAAGGTTTCAATCAACTTTTGGTTTGGAGTAGGGGCACTGAATAGAACTGATGGCTCGCTACGAAAGTCCCGTAAAAAAGTAAATTATAAGACAACAGTTTTAAAATTTATGAAAAAGCCCGTTTTAAGATGGAAAGGTAATGACAAATAGAAACTATAGTAAGGCAATGAAAAGAAAGATGTTTACCTGTCTTTTCAAAGAGAATTGCTTGATATGAAGTTGTTGTTTCATTTGAAAGAAAACCTTTTTGAATTTCAAGTTAGTTTATTTTATCAGTTTTAGGTCCCCGCAACACTGTAAGGTCATTTAAGAGACTGGCTACTTCAACCCTGCCTATCAGGGCAAACGCAGGCTGAGAGGGGGAAATCCCAGCAGAAAAAACCCAGCCCAGATCGTCCGCACTCGCGATCGAACTCGGGTCTTCCGCATGACAGGCAAAGAGCCTGACCATTACACCAAGGCCCCGGTTTTTCAAGTAAAACAATCTTGGGGTAAAAAGTGAAATTAATATAAGTCATTTTTTTTAATGAGATAGATACACTATTATATTTTACAAAGCTTCAATCCACTTGCTGTCTGTAGAATAGCCACGCACAATACATAAACAAATTTCTATTTCGCCCTTGAATTGTGCTACTCTTGCTAAATTCAGTTGGAAATTTTCTCTGGACGAAGTTTGAATCAGTTATGCAAAGTCACAATAAGGCAATTAAAAAACTGGCTTGTATTTGTAATTTAAGGGAAAAAATCAGTGATGTGGTGCAGAGTAGTATAGAGTTATATAGTTGTATATTACCTTTGTGTCTAGTAAGTCACCATGTCATTCATCAGTCGTCAACTTCTCATCATATTTGGAGATCGATCTCAAATATGTAATATATCATATGCTGTGTGATGAAGCTTTTCTCAGTCATCATAGAGTAATGTTTTTGCTTCCTACCACTACCAGGTCCACAGTTGAAGATTGTGGCGACAATGTCAGTGGGTTATGAACACATCAACCTAAAAGAGTGCGCCAAAAGAGGTTACTTGGTAAGATACTTTTTTTTTATAGATATTTTGCTATTATGCCTCTGCTTTTTCCTTTTTAAAAAAATCTCATTTGTGGTCTAATCCTACTTTTTATACAAAAGTTACTAAGACAAAATATGTTTGGTGATATTGAATTACCTTTTAAAGGGTCACTTTGGTCACTTTTGATGTTTTAGGTAGTTTACTTGTGAATACTATAGTTTTTGCGCCACCCACGCTCCTTGACTCTGAAACGAGATATTGTCATTTCTATTTTGTCTTCTGCGGGGGCAGTAGAAAAAGGTGGAAAGGGACATCTTACGTAGAGCACAAAGTACCCAGACTAAATGTCTATTTTGAGAGTATTTGGGGCGAAAAAATAGAAAAGTTAACAATGCATACACGGTGGAGAAAACACCTGTGCTTAGAAAAATGAAGTGATCTACTCCTTCTTTCACATCTTCCAAAGCATCACACATAATTTGGCATGTTTCGGCATTTTAGTTTGTTGGAAAATTTTCTCATTACAAAACGTACTTATCAAACCACGTTTTCTAACGCTTAGAAACACTTTTCAATCGTCAGATTGCCTGAGGCCTTTGTAATACTTTTACCTGTCTATTGCTCAGCAAAAAAGATCAAGGACAATCTTTACATCATGTACTTTAAAATGTGTGTACTAGTACCATAGACTCCATGAAAATTAGCACCTTTAGTGTTTTGATTAGGTTTTTCAAAATTTTTGTAAGAATAGTTTCAATATTTACTTCATCAGGTGGGCTAAAACGTAATAACTATTTCTGTAGTTTCATGGTGTTTTGTTAACGTATTAATATACTGTCATATGTCTTCAGGTTGCAAACACACCTGGTGTGTCCACTGATGCTGTGGCTGAACTCACCTGTTCTCTTCTTTTGATGACAGCTCGCAGACTGCCTGAAGGTGTGTTGTTAATTCAAATTTTGGTAGCGCAGACCATTCAGTTTTGCGTTTGAGACTTGATGGTCAGGCTCTTTATCTCGAATCAGGGCTTCTAATCTTAATGAAATCTGTATATTTTTTATGTTTGGTACTAGCCTCTTCATCACACCTGCTCCACCTGTAAATTATGGGCCCCATATTTTCTCTGTAGAAAGGTCAGCATTTGCTTTTGTAACATAGAATTACTTATGTTAATTATAATTTTCTTGCAATAATTTGTATAGGTAACCTAGGGATCTGTCCATTTTCCATATATATAAATTATGGTATGATTTTTATTTATTCGTTTGTTGGATGTTTTGTCTTAATCATTGTTGTAGATAACTCCTTTTCTATCTGCACTGGTGAGGGATCTGTCCATCTTCCATTTTATTTATGATATTAACAAAAAGTTATGAACATTTAATGAAATGGAGGTTGTACAAAAAAATGTTCAAATTACAATATATTGGCAACCTGCCTCTCGACCTCTACCTTTATCTCTGTTTCCCTCCCCTCTCCCTCTCTCTCTCTCTCCATTTTATTCCCTCTTCTTCCATAATATTTACTCCCCCTCCCCTTTATTGCTCTCTGCCTCTTTCTGTACTGCTGATTTAATTTTTAATTTCATTACGGTATGGGACTTCTTCCAATCCTCAAAAACTTCTGACCCAGGGGGCAATTTTTCAGAAACACATTTACAAGCGCTTGATCTGAAAGCCACTTTCACTTTCATAGTGAAAGGATGGAGATGTTAAAAACATAAATTTGAGAACAAACTTTTTCAAAAATAAAGATAATAATAAAGCACAAAGTTGAGATGAAGACGAATTTTTTAAGCCCTAAATGATCGAAATCGGTTCATAAAGTCTGGAGCCCGAACACAAAAAACAAACAAACCCTTTTTTAAAAAAATATTAGATTTATTTCCCCATAAAATATTTTTCCCTTTTCTCTGCACTTGACATATTTGTGTAGGAGTCGATGCCGTCAAGAATGGAGAGTGGGGACTGTGGAAACCTATGTGGCTTTGCGGCACTCAACTCAACAACAGGGTGCTTGGTATATACGGATTGGGCAGAATTGGATTCAATGTTGGCCGCAGATTGAAGCCCTTTGGTTTCTCTAAGATCTACTATACTGATGTGCACGAGGTGAGCTAGGACATGGGAGATTTGTTTTGTTTTTTTGCCTTGGGGGTTGTGAAATGTCACACATTCTCTTCACATCCCAGGACAATTTTGGGACATTTTCTTTGATGAATTGTCTCCAATATCTTTCCTTTTTTTTTCTTCTCCATCATCTTCATTTTGGTGCTGCAAAACATAGTGGCACTCAGCCACGAGATTGGGAATAGGGAATACCCTGGTGATGGGACCTTATAGTGCAAAAAAAAAAAAGATTTCAGGGAAAATATGCAATTTGGATCACATGATGCTCATAACTGATGATATGTGCACTCTTTAACCCTGCCTATCAGGGCCAACCCAGGCTGAGAGTGACACAACATCCCAGCTGAGACACTGCGATAGGATCGACCTCCCTTTCTTTGCATGATAGGCGAAGAGCGAAACCATTACACCTGAAATGCCAGTTTTTTGTTTTTATTTGATTTTCAAACGCAAATAGCAATACTTCGATATTATCAAAAATACAATAGGCTGCATAGACATGATGTGAATAATAACAAGGCCCCACACCTGCTTGAAATAAAGGAACACTTAACACACGTACCCATTTTCCCCTACCCATCCACATGTACTCTATCACAGGCCATGCACACAAGCCTGTAGAATGCACACACTCAGAGGCCTATTTAATTTACATCCATTAATTATTTTCTGGAGCAAATTGTAATGTGGAGAAAACAATCCCTGTGAAGTCAATTGGGGTGTTTAGAAGTGGGATTATTTTCACTGGGGTATCTGGCTCTATTTTCATGATGAATGTTTTTTATTTTGAATACATGGGAAAACTCAAAATGGACACACATGTTTTGCTGCTGAGGAAATATTAATAATTTACTATCTAGCTATTGTGCAGTTTTTCTCGTTTTCTGTTCTGTCTTGGGTGTATAGTTGGACACTTTGACACAATCAAATCTCTGCACCTCTATCAAGATAATATTTTCATCACATATACATGTATACTGCCATGCCAAGGCAGACCGCATATCTGCAAAAAATTATTTGTCCCCGCATCTTCGTTTAAAAGGATGCCCATACCCATTCTGCATCTTGAATTAAAGGGAGGAAGACGTATTTCACAACAAATAGGATATTTTACTCTTGCAAACAGAGGTAATTGCCCTTTTTCCCATTACAACATCTTTAAATGAAGAGATGCAAAAATTAACAATCTTTGCAGATATGTCGGTCTGCCTTGGCAAGGTAGAAAAGACGAATATGACTTAAAGTGGCTATGAAACGTAAAAATAGTCATTACATAGCTCAAATTGCTTTAAGCAAGTTAGTTTTATCATAGTTTGTTAATTTTATTGGATTTTTTCCTATGCGTGGAACGCATTACTAAAAAAATTATAATAGTTTTTCACGCCATAAAATTGCACCAACTCACAAGAATGGAAGTAAAGAAAAAGACGCCATTCGAATGTGAAATACGTCACAATTTATAAGAAAAACATTCTTGTCTCACTTCCGACAAAGTATAGCTGGCGGCACATAAATAACGGCGTACACTTGCATTGTTATTGGCTGTAATACAAGAGGAATTTTAGCTGAGGATGGGGAAAGGTCGTCAATGCATGAAACAAGCCGAATGCCGGGCCAACTCTGTTACAATAGTCTGACAACCTACATAATGTAACCTGGTAATAATAATAAATAGCAGCTGACGATGCTGTTGTTGTGCTACCACTACCCACCACTGCCACTACCATCCTGAGGCTTGAACATTTGTGGTTCTAGATGGGATGGTAATCTACCGATAGGGTAACGATAAGCCCACTAGATCTAGATAGAATCTAGGCAACTAGGCCTAGACTATTCATTTAAAGTCCACAGAGGAGGCCTAAAGTAAAGTTAAGAGCAGGCGGCCTCAGTCGCTGACAAATCCAAAAGTGGAAGTGAAGCGGAAGTGATTCCTAATTTCTACCACAGTGGCCTCCCTTGCTACACATAAATTGTGACATCACACTTTATAGAACTCTTTTTTTTTTCTTTTGACCTTTCAGCAAAGTTCAATTTCGAGTAACAAGCGCATGTTGACGTTTCATAACCACTTTAAGAATAATTTTCACCGCTTCCATGATATCATCATAATTATTGTCTTTGGATAAGATTTTGGTGAAAGGAGTCAGAAGTTGGTACAAAACTGCATAAGGATCATAATCCAACACATACTAAAGAACTGTGTTTTTGTTTGTGACAATAGGTCAGCTATGCAAAGGATCTTGAGGCTGAATTCGTTGACTTTGAAGGACTGCTTAGGAATTGTGACTTCATTTGTGTGTGCTGCAATCTCACCCCTCAGGTATGCATAATTTTTATATATATACTCATGTGCAAAGTAACTTGACACTTTGTTTTCAGCCTGTATCTTTGCTTTCTGTGTGAGCTATAGCACAAAATTTATATTTTCTGAAAGACAAATTATCTGGCTACATGTCTCCCAATTTTCATAGCAATCCGTTCACATCCGTTGGAGTTACAAGAGTTTATACTAAAACAAGTCGAAATGTTTGCGTCG
Organism: Phyllaplysia taylori; assembly: GCA_032273245.1. Lineage (NCBI taxonomy): Eukaryota > Metazoa > Mollusca > Gastropoda > Aplysiida > Aplysiidae > Phyllaplysia > Phyllaplysia taylori. Next base: position 7,699 of record JAUKPP010250469.1, read on the forward strand.
GAAACATCACAAAGAGCAAAAAACGTACTAATTAAGTAAGGGGTATACCCACAAAGACTCTCAACAACCATTCAACTAGAGAGTCCTGACCTTTGAACTAGTTATGGTGCAACTAATGAATTCTTCTTGGAGGCATGTTACATAATATTTGTCAGCTCCACATATTAATCTGTCACAAGATTATAAAGTAGGCCTACAAAATATTGCTGCATTTATCATATATGACAACGAAATCCAGAATCTTTAAATGTCATAAGTTATTCAACTGTCAGGATTACCAGAAAAAGTAATGAATTTCGAGTAGTCATTTGTGGTGAGGAATGATTTTTATTTGGTTACCAATTTTACGTCCCCTGCAACACTGTAAGCTCATTTAAGAGACGGGCTACTTCGACCCTGCCTGTCAGGGCCAACCCGGACTGAGAGGGAAAAAATCCCTGCAGAAAAAAACCCAGATCTTCTGCAGATCGTTCGCGATCGGGGATCGATCTAGGGTCTTCCCGCATGCAAGGCGAAGAGCCTAACCATTACACGACAGCGCCGGTTGTCAGGAATGAGTGTTGGGAACCCAACCTGGACTATACAATGGCAGTTAGGATTTCCAGGCTCATGAAAATACATTTAATTTTGTACTTGTATTTTCCTATTCTCAACAATCTTGGCCCTTTTTCAGGATGGGCAGGCACCCCAGTCTTCACATGACTTGACAACAAGATTAATGAAATAAAAGAAGTTAAGTGATATTGGGCACAAGTGGGCCAACTTTCAGAATCTTGAATGTTAACGATCTAAATGTTATAACAGGAGTGGGGGTCATGGTTTTGGTATTACGCCCCTTGTAACACTATAAGATCATTTTTAGAGACGGGCTCCTTCAACCCTTCCTGTCAGGCCCAACATTCCATCAGAGAGATTTAATCCAGGGAAAGGATTCCAGTACTTTCAAGTTGTAATAATAAGTAGATGGATAATAATGATAATAAGTACATGATTTGGATGTTGATCTTCTCCTCAGACAAAGCATATGTTCAACAAGGACACATTTAAGATCATGAAGAACACTGCCATCCTGGTCAACTCTGGACGTGGTGGTGTCATCAACCACGACGACTTGGTGGATGCCTTGCGGAGCGGAGAGATCCAGGCTTGCGGCCTCGACGTGACAGAGCCAGAACCTCTACCTAAGGAACACCCTCTGGTGTCCATGAACAACTGCGTCATCTTGCCACACATGGGCAGCAATACGTGGGACTCGCGTAACGCTATGGCCACTATTGCAGCAAGCAACTGTATATCTGCTGTTTCCGGACAGACCCCTCAAGGAAATGTTGACACTCATTAAGATTTTAACACATTTAATCAATTGTTTCACGGTATCAAAAGGACAAATTTGAAACGCTGTAACTTTTCATTTACGAAAGCTTCTTTTCAGTAGAGCAGTTTACTTGTTTTCCTGTTATCCTAAGAAGTATTACAATTCACAGTAGACTATTTCATGTTTGTACATCTTATCCGATGACATTATAGAATTCTCTTTTTCTAAAATAAAAAGTTTTTAGGAGGAAAAGAAATTCAGTCACACATGTAAAACTGTGAAACAGCCCATAGCAGTTGATTTGCTTCAGTAGACATATCAGTGAGTCTGTCTGTTAAGAACATATTTACAGAAGATGCGTTAATCTCCAGAGCCTATGTGAAAGTCACAGAAAAGTACAAATATGAACAACTGATTGATAAATCTCTTGGTTTGTTCTTTTGACCTCAATTGCTTCATTGTCAAATTTCATCTAAACCATACACTAATGCAGACTTCCTCAAGCTTCCAGGCCCAAACCTGTCTGTGGTTCATGCAAAATGAAAAATGATTTACTTTATGAGGACAGATGTCTTATTCATAATGTATTCCATACGTACGGCAATAAACATCACCTCAAAGTCAAAGCATCAAATTTCTCTAAGTTGGTGAGATTTTTTTAGAAATGATTTTTACAAGATTTACATTTTTCATCTTTTTAAAAATTATTTGTTAAAACTTGAATTCAGAGTTACTTTTTTCTTAAATGCTTTATAACATTTCAACTTTGCTCACTGTTACAAGTTTGTGTGTTTATTTTTACACTTTTTTTTATGCTTGTCATTTTTGGTGTATGGCATACATTTACTGTTTAAATTATTATCCTTTACATTTGTTGTGCCATTGTCATTACAGTTCCAGTTCCTTATCTCAGTCAATTGTTGAGAAAGAACAAATGAAAAAATAGAGTTTCTGTGCTTTTGTTCACTTAAGTTTACTTTTTGCTATTATTTGCTATTTGCACTTATTTTTCATGTGACTGATACTGATAGCTAGGCTGCAAATTATCTTTTTTTAAATATTTTTTTTTTTATCCACGTACATGAAAAGCTAACCGGCGCGGTGGTGTAATGGTTAGGCGCTTCGCCTATCACGCAGAGGACGTGAGTTCGAGGCCCGCGTGGGGCAGTTTGTTTGATCGAGTATATCTCCGTTTTTCTGCTGGGACAATGTCCCTCTCAGCCCAGGTTGGCCCTGACAGGGTGGAAGTCGCTCGTCCCTTAAATGACCTTATAGGGTTGCATGGGACGTTAAGCCCAAACCAAACCATGAAAAGCTATTTCAGCATTATTTTACACAGAGCTTGTGAATGTGATAACACAAATCAAATTATTGACAGACTATCCCTGCTCAAATTCAGACCAATTTTCTTTCCAACATTTTGTCACATCAGCTGTCTTTGAATTAACATACTGGTATGGCAATTTATTGAGTGCCAAAAGTTCTTTGCTCATTAACACCTGATGATGTGTAGTAATGATAATAGATTTCAATTTTCTGAGCAGGCCCATTGGAAAAAGGAAATGGTGAATGGTGATGAAAATTGTAATTCAGAAGTCCTTCTTCCCTTCATTTTCCTTTTTCAATATTGATACTCCCTTTTTCAATGGAAAGTCGAAAAGCTTGTAGTTTTCATGTTTGCTTCGTTAAAGCGAGTCATTCTTTTTCATTTATACAGATTTATACAGAAATTTGTGAAATGATATTTTGAAAATCATCTCAGTTGATCAAAGGGTTATCATATTGCACCAACCTCAAGCAAATCAAATTCTTGCATCTTGCAAATTTCGTAAGTCACTAGTATTATTATATCCCTGAAAGTGAATATGTAGGAACAATTATATCATTCCAGAGAACTGGAGCAAGAGTTAATCATTAAATAACAGCCTGGGTAAAACCTAGATAAAAAACAACCTTCCTTTGAATTAAAGAATTAAAAATGAAAAAGACCCTTGCCTCTATCTCATAAACCATTCAACAGCCCAAATGAAGAACATGGCCAAATATCACCAAATGGCATTGGCTGCTGGAAAAGGATGAATGTCCAGAAGTCGGGGATCAGCAAAGTAAAGTAAAGTCTCATAAACTATTGACTCATTGACAATAATTGAATTATGCCTTGGTGCATTAATGTCTCTTGCTACTGTTAGTGTTGGGGTTATGCCATGTATGTTCCTAAACATCAAGCCCAGAAATCACAAGGAGGAATAGGGACTGATGAATCTCACATTATACCGGTTGAATGAACTGTCCACACATTTGTAGCAATAATATTTAATTAATGCTGTTTTTTTTATGTAACATCATCAGTGTTAAATCTGTATCTCTGTAGTATCGTACTTCTCTACTAATCTGTATTGGTTTTTGCAAATAGCCTAGTTGAAATACTAATTTTTTTTTCCTTCTATTCTGTTTTTTTTTGTCTTTTTAAAAAATTTCTCACTTAATGTTCAATATACCGGGTAGACCTATGTCATTTATAATTATAAGCAAGTTACATTTTTTTCTTGCTCTGATATGCTTTAATCATGTTTATGGGTTTTATTTGATTTCATAAAGTAGCCTATCCATTTTTTAATGACTACTATGTTGAATCGCGTGATAAATTGATATGATTGATATACCGTACTGTATCTTTTTTTTCTTATTATTTTTTAGTTCTAATCAGTCCACAAGAAAATGGACCTCAAGCAGTCCAAAGACACCAAATCAATAATTTTGTGAACATAGCAAAATATGAATTGACAATCTCATGAACTTAGAATTTGTTAATATTTTTCTGAAATTAAATTATGAACTCATAGTTTAAAATATGAAGTTTTGGCTGAGATATAAATGTTCATGGTTGGCCTCTCTCACCAGGTTATTGAGTACCGTATTGACATAATTTTTGCTGTTTTCTCATATCTATAATGAGAGATGTCTGTTTAAATAAATATACCAGGCACTCACTCAAATATGTTCAAGTTTTGTTCAAGATCAATGTCACTTGTTCATTAAATGGTAAGTAGCTTACACTACAATTGTTTGTAATTGTAGTGTGGTGGGTAGCAAAAAATGCTGAAAACAAAACAAATTAATCTTAAAAAATCAGTTAAAACATATTTTATTTCAATCCTCTTTCTTTCTTAGATGATGGGGATGAAGAGAAAATTAGCTTTTAGTGAAATTTGATCTATTCAGCAAAGGTCACTTTAGTGCCATCATGCTTTGACTTTGAAGAATATAAGTGGTGTTACCCTGGCTATTTCGATTCCCACGAATCTTTGTGTCGACAACAACACACAAGGTGCGACACCTGCAACTTGCATCCTACAGGTTATAGACAGACAACTCTTTGAATGTCGGAGACATTTGAATATATGCAGGCAGAGATATTTCTTTTCTTTTTAAAACATTTTTTCCTGTCTAAAGTCTCATGATATTCATACCTTACACAATGTACTGATATTGCGAGTTTCATATAAATGTGATATCTTGGTATTTCTTTCACAAAAAAGAAAATAGGCTACTGATGGAGATAAAATAAAAAAGGGCTGGTTTTGGGTTTAAAGCCTTCACTATTTGACGTCGATGGTCTAGTGGTTAGGCTGCCGGACTCGTGATCGGAAGGTTGCGGATTCGAATCCCAACTCGGGCCCGACGTTGTGTCCTTGGGAAAGGCATTTTACACGAATTTTCCTCACTTTACCCAGGT
>JAUKPP010250491.1:0-12749 GCA_032273245.1 Phyllaplysia taylori
TGTGTGTGTGGGGGGGGGGGGGGGGGGGGGCAATAAAACGGAACGAAAGGCCACAGCCTGTTGGGTAAAAGAGTAATGAACCTTTAGATTTTAAGAGAACCGGAGAAATACAATAGAAATCTATCAGACTTTTGTGAACTTTCCTTCATCATAATGAAGTTATTGGCTCGCCTGCAAATTTTGAAATAGCTCTTACAGCTGCAGAAGTCTTTCACTCAAGGATCGAATCCGGTGTCTGTGGTGTAATTGTTAGGCTCCTTGCCCACCGTGCGGTAGTCCCGAGTTCAATCCCAGGTGCGGACGATCTGCGTTTTTCTGCTGGGATTTGTCCCAGGGTCGAAGTAGACCGTCTCTGAAATAACCTCACAGTGTTGAAAGAGACGTAAAACTAATAATCAAACCTAGGACTGAAATATTTATCGTAAACATAATATAGTATTACCCTTTAATTTCTTTTCTTTTCTCCCTTTCTTCTGTGTTGCAGGAAGAAGTGACGAGGGACAACATGGTACGCATCATCAAAGAGGCGGGCGCCGATGTGAACATGAGGGATCGAACAGGGCGAACGCCGCTCATACATGCGTGTGAGCAGAGGTGCAACGATCTGGTGAGGATTTACATACAACATGCGGATATCAGACCTGATGTGGAAGACCTAAATGGTGAGTGAGTCGCTATCGATTGGTTTGGTTTTGAGTTTTACATCTGTTGTATTACTATAAGGTCATATATAGGCGGGAAACTTCGATCCTACCTCTCAGAGCCAACTCAGGGTCAGACACGTTTGTGAACAGAGGTGCAACGATCTTGTTAGGATCTATATACAACTTGCGAATATCAGATCTGGTGTGGAAGATCATAATGGTGAGTGAGTCTCTTGAAATACTATGAGGTTACTTAAGAGGAATAGTACATCAGGATAGATTCTACCCTGCGAGCCAAGGCCAACCTGGGCCAATGCACGCTTGTGAAGAGAGGTGTAAAAATATTTTAAGGGTTTACATACAGCATGCAGAGCTTCACAACTGATGTGGAAGATCCGAATGGTGAAGGAGACATATTTGGTGGCTTGGCTCCATTAATTATGCTGTTTGCCCCTTGTAAGGTCCCTTGAGGCGGGATACTTCAATCTTACCTGCTGGGAAGGGCACACATTTAGGATCGAACTCGCATTCCCTGGTTGATACGTGAAGGCCCTAGCCATTACAACACAGTTTCTGGTTAGGGAGTCAGGGACATCCAGATTTACACTGACAATAGCCTCGACTGCACTGGACCAGCGCTGTGGTCTAATGGTAAGGTTCTTCGCCTATCATGCGGAAAACTCGAGTTTGATTCCAATGTCGGGCGACCTGTGTTTTTTTCTGCTGTGATTTGTTCCTCGCAGGCAGGGTTGGCCATGACAAGCAGGGTCGAAGTAGCCCGTCTCTTAAATGAACTTAAAGTGTTGCAGGGAACGTAAAACTGGTAACCAAACCAAGCTGTCTTGGGATAAAAATGTTGCTTCCGTTGAACTGTAAAGTGTTTTGGCTTGGTCTGGTTTTCGGTTTTCTAATACTGCAAGGTCATTTTATAGACGGGCTTCTTTGAACCTTTATGTCAAGGCTAACCTGGTTTGATTTGTTTTGGTTATCAGCTTTACGTCCCCTGCAACACTGTAAGGTAGTTTGAGAGACGGAATACTGCCTGTCAGGGTCAACCCGGGCTGAGAGAGAAAAATTCCTGGGCTAACCTTGGCCTACAGGGACAAAACATCCCAGCAGAGACACAAAAATCATGTTTGTCCAGCGGAGAGATCCAGCTCTTGCCCTCTGCTTGATAAGAAAGAAGCCCATAAAGTTCAAATTTGTTTCATGAATGCCAAAATGTCAAACAATGGCTGTAGCAGTCTGTCCCCGCGACACAGTAGTGCCTACTGTCGTACCTTGAGCCACACTCCAAATTAATTGAAGCGCTACCAATCATGACTGGGACAATTATTTCTTTATGTGACAAGAAATATTCATGACAAAATTATTGGCAGCCAGACGGATGCTTTCGACAAATGAATATTTCTGTATGAAACGATATGAGACACTAAAGTACACGTCACCAATATGCCCTGGTTAATATTTTGCGTCTTGTTGGAAGCCTGCACAGATGGATGAAAAAGATATTCAAACAGACAGACAGACAGGCAGGCAGGCAGGCAGGCAGGCAGGCAGGCAGGCAGGCGGGCAGGCAGGCAGGCAGACACACAGGCAGGCAGAGAGACGGACGGACGGACGGACAGACAGACAGACAGACAGACAGGCCTGCAGGCAGACAGTCAAGCAGGCGGGCAGGCAGGTAGACAGACAGACAGACAGATCAATTGTTAGTAGGCAGGCAGACAGGCAACTCGCGAAGAATGGAAGATAGATAATAGGTGGAGGGAGAAGGAGGGGGGTGGGGTTGAGAGAGAGGAAAGAGAGGTAGGAAGAGAATTAGAGAAGGAGCGAGGAGGAGAATGAGAGCTGGACAAAAGATATGAATTATTTGTGGCTACCAACTAGTTATAGGGTGGGAATAGAGCATGTGGCGCAACGTTATGGCCTTTGTATCAAAGACCTGCCTCCTTATCTTAGAGCGGTTTGATTTTCTCTGTTCGTCTATTACTCCTGTATTCAGATCAGCACCGACTGGACTGCATTTTATGATATATGCCCATGATACTAAAACTTCTTTGCTCGTTTTTATCGTTATGTACACATCACAGGCAGCACGCATGATGTCATAAACCAAGGAAATGTTCTCTGCGTGCATAATGGTTTGCTGCCCCTCTCGAGGTCCAATATAGTGATGGTCCTTTTCGATACATTTCGAGGAAGGGGCGGGGGTCGGGTATCCCTTCCTTTTTCTTTTCCCCTCATATTATTATCTTCATAATTATATATATAACTATTAGTAGGACTCGACTTCCTTTTTGGCAATCCCAACTGCCAGTTCGCCAGCATGAGTTGCCATTTTCATCTGCTTATTGTATAGGGAAGTGGTTGTTTTGGGTTGGGATTTGTCTTCTGGTGTTTTCGTTGTTGTTATTTTGCTTTTTGTTGTTGGTTGTTGTTGTTTGATTTTTTAAAGTTTTTAGGGGGATGCAAGGAGGATTTTGGTGCTGCTGTCGTTTGTGCACACGATGCTTGTATGAGCTCACACGTTAGCATTGCGTGAGGTTTGTAGAAAAAACATTGCAAATGTTCTGTTTTTTCTCTAATCCCCAGGAAACACCGCTCTTATTCATTCAGCACTAATCGGTAACGACGTGGCTCTGGAACTTCTGGTCAGGAACTTTCGCCGTCTGGGTCTCCAAGTCGATCATTTCAACAAAGAAGGCTACACGGCTCTGCATATCGCGGCTAAAAGTGGTTTCCTTCAGTGTGCGCGGATTCTTGCGTTGAAAGGGAGATCATCTCTCACACTAAAAGACAAGGTCAGTCAGCTCACACCTCTAGAGTGGTGCCTGAGCGAAGGATATCAGAAGTCTGAAGTTGAATTCCTAAAACCTTCAGTCAAGTTTTACAGAGTTGCTAAATTAACAACCACTATGGCGAAGTATAGGAAGAAATCTTCTGGTGGTGAAAGTTTGGCTTCTCAAATCACTCAACACATGACCTCGCCAGCAAAGTCCTCTGACAAGGCTAAACAAAAGGGTAAAGTGAGAGGTATGTTGAAGAGGTCCAAGGGAAAGAACAAAGAAGACAATGACATGATCGCTGTTGGTGCGGGGTGTGTGCCACGCCAGAGAAGTATAACAGCGTCCACCAGCGGCGCGGGAAAGAAGCAGGCGAGTTCTGCATCAAAACAATCGTCCGTCCAAACCAGAGTCTCGGAGACAAAAGCAAACGATAAACTTTCCCATACATCTCCGACCCAGAAACGGAACGGACACGTTGAGAAACAGAAGAGCCTCCCAGCCCAGTCCATAACGAAAAGCAAATCAGGAAAAGACGCCAGCCGGGCTGCTCCGTGTTTGAGAAGAAGCGGCACGGACGTGACTGCAGTGGTTGAGAAAGGCGATACCAACCCAACTACTGGTGGTCACCCCAACAAATCTATGGCCAAACGGGAGACGCATCAGGGGTCGTTCAACGTTTCATACTACCCTACGGAGACTGACACAGATGATTCGGCAAGTCCAAGACAGAGTCAGCAGACCGACTATACTAGCGAGGATAGATCTGAGGACAGCTCTAGGTGTACGGGCGAACTTACCCTCTCAAACAGCTTCAGTGCCTCTGTGTCTTTAGGCGCTGGCGGCCTTTCGCCTTCACAAAAGGCTGGGGGTGATAAAGACTCTGAAAGCGAAGAGGAGGAGGAGGAAGAGGATGATGAAGAAGAGGAGGAAGAGGATGAGGAAGAGGAAGGCGAGTCAGAAGGAGTCAGTCCGGACATGAGTGTGGAGTCTGAGACTTACAACACAATCATCGACAGTGTCTGTGGCGACTCGAGCATACACAACAGAAAGAAAACTCCTTGGCCGAGGGATAGCGAGGATTCTAACACACGCACAGGAAGCGAGGCGAGTTCTTCTCAAAGCAATCAACTTGCCACCAGTCCTTCAGGTCATCTGCGTTCCCCGTCGTCCAGTGACGAACGTTCTCAGCAACCTGGCGGAAACTTTGGCACGACGGAACTGACCACAGGAGTAGCACCGTATGACAGTTCCAGCGTCTCCTCGCCGTCTTGGAACACCAACAACTCTGCCAAAGATTCTCCTGCAAGTTTCCAAGCAGACAGCTACGACGAGCACGACTTATGTCTTGTGGTGGCGAGCTCGCTACACCACCTCAACGATAGCATCCTCACCATGGCAGAAAGGGCAACTGATAGAGGTTTCGTAGCTGAGAGCAAATTTCTTGCGTCTCCTCCAGCAAGCACGATCGGTGACGTGAGCAGCCGGCAGCGCAGTCCTACTAATGGCAGCGGTGCCAGCTCAGCTGCAGAAACTGTCATCTGCTACCTAGACTGTGACAGTCCGACCCCAGACCGAGCTCAAAGCTGTAAACCGACGGGAATTCTGTGATTCCTTTTAATTAAATGCAGAGAACCAGTGAAGGCCCCAGTCCAAAACATGTCTAATTATAGGGAGTTTAAACTGGCATTTTGGGCATTTCTTGCACTGGGCTTTTGACTTATACTTCGCATCTCCCCCCCCCCCCCTCCCCCTCCCATTAAAAAAAAAAAGAAAATTCCACCCCAATCTATCCCATCAATTACTTTGCTTTAAAGTATATGTACTTCTAAAGCTAGGTTATCCCCAAAAACTGCCCATCACAAGTATAAGCCTGCAATTTTTTAGGTGAAGGATCATTTCCAAGTGTTAAATGTATCCCATTTTGGTCCCCATTCTTGGCGTGCATTTATTACATTCCAGTTTCAATTTTAATCAGAATATCGCTATACGGCATTCGCCCATGAACAATGATATGGCACTACATACGCTTTGCCTCTATGAGGTGGTGGAGTTAGTTTATTGTTCTTTTTTCTCATTTTTTATGCCATAATATTTAAGCTCTTGTATCAGAAATCCCATAAAGTTTTACCTCTAAGTTATGCCTGTTTGCTTTTGAACAGGTCAAAATTACCTGGTGCCAGGGATCATCTTTCTACTCTAACAAATCTGTATCTGAATATTTCAGATCTAAAATCACTACCCTACTCCTGAATTATCAATTTCTCTTGATCAGGTTCCTTCATGGGCATAAAAAACTCGAAAGATTCTTTGTCATATAATATTTAGTGACTACCGGTATTTGATGTCCCTATCAACAGAAGAGAAAGGCAAATTTTTAATGCGACTGATAGCAAATGGTCAGCAATTGAGATTTGATCAAATAAAGACATCTTGTAACCACTTTTTGCGAAAGTATTATTAAAATTAATGATCATAGAATAGTTAGAGTATCTCATGTGTCTTCCTTCACCTTTACAATAATTGTATAGGACGTCATTAGTGATGAACTCATGAACACTCAAGCGCACAGCCTTGGCAAGATAAGATACGATGAGATACGATAAGATAAGAAGGTGAGGAGAGACGGGACGAGACGAGATGTGAAGAGATGACGCTAGACAAAAGAAAAAGAATTGTCCACATGGGAAATTGTCTCCGATACAGCGCCAGGCGAGGAGATGCGAGACGAAATGAGGTAAAACGTTTTTGCCCAAAGGGGAAATACTTTATGGCTGCAGAACAATGTTCCCACGATAACACAAGTAATGCCTCTGTTCGAGTTTGTTTTTTTTGTTGTCGTTGGGTTTTTTTTCTTTTTTTTTTTTTTGGGGGGGGGGGGGGGTGGCGGGTTGTTGTTTTTTTCTTTTCAAATTCGCTTTATCCATTCATACCAATTTAAAAATGTTTTATTTTAACTTATCTAATGGACTATGTGAGCTTTGATTCCAAATTCGCGAGACAATATATTATTTATCTTCCATCAATAAAAGAGACAGGCAGCCAGCATTCAAAATAAGCAAATTTATTTAAAGAGGGCGTACAATCTTAAAACGCCGATCATTCGATGTTTTTATTGGCTTCTATCAGAGGAGAATTTATACACGGGAGACAACACAGACATCTTGGATCCAATCTCTATTTGGGGGCACACGAGTCTGAAATCTATTTTCTCAAGGTGGACACTCCATTGTCAGCCTGATGCCCTTTAAGTGGACCAAGGCTGCAGACGCAGATAAATGCACCCAGACATCCGGAAAAGCAAATAAATCGGGCAGTGTGTTTGCTTAGTGAAAAGATTTTACCAGAAAATTGCTTAGACAGTGCAGTTGGACGTGAAATAATGGCTGACAATATGCGACTGTTCCCTTTCAAACTTTCTTCGATAAAGCTTGCTGTGTGATGGAGTGAAGTCCATTAGTCGAGTGCACGATTTGTGAACACGAAGGGGTAATGGAACGTTCCACTACTCGTTCGTTTTACGGTGTTGTTTTCTTGTTTCTTCCTTAATGGCGCCACCTATAAATTCCAGAAATACCATCGAAGTGCATGATCTAGGTAACCTTACAAGAGATCGGTTTTATTTGGAAAGCTATTCAACCTTTTCTCCTTATTACAACCTCATCGGGCATCACTAAGTTTCTGAATTCGGGGGAGGGGTGGGGTGGTTCAGTTTCGTTTCCTTGCTAACTGTAACCCAGAGCATGATCGATTTCAGAGGGTGTGGGTGAGTGTCTCTGCGCGCGAGAGCAAGAATCAGGTTCACTCGCGACATAGCATTTAAAAAAAACTCTATACGGAATATCTCTTTGCAATCAAACACGATGATGTATATTGTGTCAACTGCCAATAAGGGAGCATCGAGATTCCAACTTCCGGCTCGTGCGATATTTTTGGCATTTGGGGCAGGCCTGTTTCTCGGTCCCATACATCTCAAGCGACAGCAGTACATTTTCCTTCTCTTTTTGTCTTTCCTTTTCTTTATTTCTTTCTTTTATTATAATTTTGTATATCCTTTTTCTTTGGATTTCAATCGGGCATGGTCTGGTACGTTGGGTTTTGTTTTGTTTTTATTTTGCTTTGGTTTTGCTTCACGCCGTTTATTATCATTTAATGTATTGTTTCTCCTTTGTTTAGGGGGGGGGGGGGGGGGGGGCAGAGGAGGGGATTATTCTAGTGTTTCTTTGGATTGCTGTTGTTATTGTCATTGTTATTGTGGTTGTTGTTTATTGTCTTTTTCTCTCGGGGGAGGGAATATAATAAAAAGTCCCTATAACAATATATTTTGATTAGCGCTGGAGACAGCCCATCTGCGATTAATTTGACTTCATATTGCTACAAAACACTTTGCACCACGATCAACTGCAAGACATCGATTGGTGCCTTGTGATTTCAGTACAATGTATTTAGTTTTCAATTATTTTTTAGAGATGAAGTTGTTTTTTATTTCCTTTATTTTGGCCTCTTGTTCACTCCTAAGAAGTGTTTAGACCTCTTTCCCAGAGAAAGAGAAGTTTTGTTGCTTATTCACTATGTCGTAATGATGTGCCCGAAAATAAAAGTTTTGAACTTTTTTGTAGTTGTTCATAGTACATTACTCAAATAGTTATTGTAGCCTTCACAAATGTAATCGGCACCAACTCAACAGAACGGAAATCACAATAGAGGCTATTTGCATGGGTCATGTATGTTTGAAAATGATTTAGTAGCATAATTGAAGCAATGCCTTTCAATCATACATTAATAAGCTTTCGGAATAGGATTCATGAATATGGTTCCCCTTTTTCATCGTCGAGGCAATGGGATAAAAGTGCCAAAATACGGTACATGTATCTCCCAAGCATCGGACTAATTAATTATCGATAAGTACGGCGTTGTCATTTCAATGTGGCAACGAGCGGTTTTTCTTTCTCTCTTCCATATTAGAATATTCCATTCTCATTAGATTTTGTCCTTGATCATTCCACATTACACTGAACAATTCGAAGGCGACAAATCCATTTATTGACTTTTTCAATGTATTTTGCGCTGCCATCTTTAGCAATTCTATTGTTCTCATTCAATTTAGTTAATGATTGATAACATCTGTAAACAAGCGAAAGTAGAAATATCGTATCTTCATGTAGGCCTATGCGCCATGGGATAAATCTTCACATGTTGTCACATTAATTTTGCAGACGACATACTTAAGACATAGGGGGATGACTGTGTATTCTTGCAAAGCCGTAGTCTCCTGATATGCGGAAATTATTAACAGCGGCGCCAAAAAGCTATTGCGATCTTCAAATACATGTATCTAGTAACTGTAGGCTTAGTCTTTGTCGCCAACACTATCTCCAGACAAAGCTGAAAAAGTAGTGTTTCTTGTCTTCCTTAAATTTCCACAAGGGGTCGTAGTCCGACATTTTCGCAAACCTTGCTGGTTTTTATCACAATATATGAAGGTATGCATTTACCTACCCCTTTACATGTGCTGGGGTGTAATGGTTAGGGTCTTTGCCTGTCATGCAGAAGACCTGAGTTTGATCCCGAACGCGGACGACCTGGGTTTTTTTCTGCTGGGATTTTTCTGTCTTACCCCAGGTTAGCCCTGACAGGCAGGATCGCAGTAGCCATTCTCTTCAAAGATCTTACTGTGTTGCAGGGGACGTAAAACTAGTTACCCCCTTTAACAAAAAGAAAAGGAATTCAAGACCCATTTGCCCTCCCCTCCCCAGTCCTTACAAAGACAAACACACACACACACACATACACACACACACACACACACACACATGCACACACACACAAGAACCCACATACATCAATACAATTATTGCCACCTTTTGATTCATATAGTCCGCCTCATGCGATCATTAATGTTGCACTGGTTGAGATCTGGACCGTCTTTGTTTAAAGTCAATGGATATAATATTTTTGCGCACATCCACTTACTTTTATTCTCGTTTTTGTTTATACTTATTTACTTCTTTGTTTTTGGGGGTTTTTTTGGTTTTGCTTTCTCTTTGCCAAAAATACAGGCTAATACAGCCAAAAGCATTGGCCTCTATAAACAACTAACATCAGCCAAGAATACGCGTGCAGCTTATTATTATAATTATAACATACTTTTACCTTGCAGCTAATTAACAAACCAGCTCCGGGTTTCCCACACCGTTTTTGGATAATTAGCTTCCGCATGATCTATTGAGTAGGCTACTTCCGGTGGTGCACAATAATTAGTCGAGGTGAAGATTGTCAACATACGAGTTCATAGAGGTCACTACTTATTCTTAATCTTGCCAAGAGCCTTTTCATCACGGAATAGCACTGGTGTAGTGACTGTCAGTTTCGGATAGGTTGGTCTCGTGTTAGAGGGAGAACCTTCAAATTCTAGTCACTTTTAGAGTAAAAATGCGGGTGGATGGCGGGTGCTCTGGTGTGGTCTCTCCTTTCTCCTTCTTTCTAAATGGCTATACAAGAAGATGGGAACAGGACATAGAAGACTGACTTGGAACAACCTCAACACAGGCAGGCAGACTGGCAGAGGATCTAGTGCTGTTTCGCAGGAAGGTTCAGGAAGCAACGTCCCACCAATCGATCAGCCAAAGATGATGATGAAGTGTCCTAAGCTATTTCCTGGCACTGAAATAACATTAGTGTCCATAGTGTCCCCAAAATCGTTAAACACAATCACAAAATAGTGAGAAAAAAACTCTTCCCCTGACGCCTGTTGATCACTTTTACCTGAAAACGTATTTGGACGTTTTTCCTTTCTTTTTTTCTTCATTTTCCCAGTCTGTAGCCAAGTGAGCACTCAATGAATGATTCAAGTTTGAATAAACAGTGTTACTCTAATAGGCCAACCTCTGAAACACTTGAGGTCTAAGCCCTCTATACATAAATGTGATGTTCAAAAGGAGTAGGCCTTTAGCTAATTATTGTGCGATGTCCTCCCAAGACAGTTGTTCAAATTGTTCTAAATTATGCACTTGATAAACTATGCGGCACACTCAATATTCCTCATTTCCTTATATTCTATCATTAATGCTGTCATAGTCAACCTGAGAATCCGCCGTGTTGAGTTAAAGAACACTTAATATTATGATGTCCATGGGTGAGTCTGAAAGTTTCCATGTGTGCATTTGGCGATTTGAATTTATTAACTTTTTTGTAAATAGGAATTTAACTCTTTTCCTACTGGGATTTTCCCCCTCTCAGCCCGGGTTGGCCTGACAGGCAGGGTCGATGTAGCTCGTCTCTTAAATAACCGTACAATGTTGCAGGGTTGGTTAAACTGGTAACTAAACCAAACCAAACGACCCTGTCTGTCAGGGCTAAGGCGGACAGAAGAGACTACACCATCCAAACACAGACTCCGGGCTCCCGTTCTCTGTGTGACAGAGGAAAAGCCTAATCACAAATGCCGGTATGAGATAATGTCGTGTAAGGCTTTTGTAAGGACTTTCTTTTTGTTTGATCCTTTGCTTTTGTAGGTCTAGATTATTGGGTTTTTCAACACCCTGTAGTTTTTATTGGGATGTTTGCTCACTTCGCAATACACCAATCGAAATAAGACCTCAATAGAACATGCATTGACAAAACACAAGTGGAATAACCCTCAAGGGAAAAAAGTATCGCAATGTTTCCAAAAGGCTAAAACAGTCAAAGATGCTAGCGCCTCTATAAATAACTAACTAAACTATATAGATAACTAGCTCCCGCTTGTTTGTTACGTGTTTATGTTTGTCTGATCGACAGATCTGCCAGATGTGGTTCCAATATGTGACAGCACCGATGTGTCTTATGTTTTCCTCTGCCTGTGATGTATCCCGTTCTGGTATGACATGGAGAGTGTCTGTACATTCATACGTCCTTATGCTGTGTTTGATTTGGTTCAGTTAGTTATTGGTTTATTTTGGGTGTTGTGCCCCACGTTACCGTGCTAGGACATTTAAGAGGCTGGCTAATTAATTGTGGTGTCTGTTTACTTTTAGTTTTTGTGCTATTTTTCGTTTTTTCGTGTTTGTTTTAATTAGCATTGGATCGTTTTAGAAAATAGTTTGCTATACCATAATGCTTATTTCATCCGGGCTGAAACCAATGGCACAATGGATCTAATATAAGGCTATGTATAAAAAAATATAAAAAATAAAAAAGAACCCTAGATCTCTATTGTTACTACTCCACCATTCCCACTCTCTCCGAATTTTCTACCAACTTGTTTCTTTACTTTTAAAATGCCATTTTGTCTCTGTCTTAAAAGCACGAAACATAATGTTATGATCAAAATAAATTATTTCCATCAATATACAGCTACATTAGATATTGACGTAATATTTCCATCATGTTTCAAATAATGCTCGTGCATAGTTTGCTGAATAGTGTGGGTCAATCTCTGATTGTGAGTTTGTGTGTGAGTGTATGTATGGAAGTATGTGTGTGTTATTATGCTTAGTTGCGTGTGTGTTTATATACGAGACTTATGTGGGGTACCAGACAGAGTATTAACATCGTTTTGTTTTAAGGCCTGCATCAAGGTATGGCCATTCAATAGATGAGGATGTCCAATTATTTCAATATTTAAATTCCACTACACAATGGGTGATATTAAAAAGAATTCCATGAAGCATCCCACTGAATGACGCATGGTGTGAAAAAGGATGAATGGATGTTGAAAGGCTGGAGTTTTACCGCTTGGCCACTTATGTAAATCAGTTATTAGTGTATAATTGTCTGTGTCTGCAGATGAAAATAAATAACTTTTCTCCTATTCATTCCATCTGATATACTCTGTGTGTCTGTTAAATGAAGTATGCTGTGCTGTGTTTAGTGATTATTACCTTTAATCTCACTAACTATGTATTTGTGGTAGAGCGGGAGTCTGGGTGCCTTCCGGGTATATTATTGCGTGTGTTATGGTTGTTTTGGGGTTGTTGGTTTTTTGCTTTGTTTTGTATGTATGTGTGTGTGTGGGGGGGGGGGGGGTTCTTTCTATGTAGAAATTGGAACCTTTCACTTCAATTTCTTGCACAATGACTATCTAAATGGCGTCGGTGGTCTAGTGGTTAGGCTGCCGGACTCGTAATCGAAAGGTTGCGGGTTCGAATCCCAACTAGGGCCCGACGTTGTGTCCTTGGGAAAGGCACTTTACCCAAATTTTCCTCACTTTACCCAGGTGTAAATGGGTACCCGGCTATAGACAGCGAACGATCTTGTCCGTGTGTTAGTGTTTGAACGCTTGTAAAACGGCAGCTTGCACTGTATGCTTCCCAGGAAGTTGAGAAGGTTTCTGAATGAC
>JAUKPP010250502.1:0-12748 GCA_032273245.1 Phyllaplysia taylori
AAATACCCCCCCCCCCCCCCCCACCAATCCTTTTAAAAAGGAGTGGATAAGCTGAGGAAGTCCTCTCTCGACATGTATCCAGATTTAAGTTTTCTTTTATACTACATGTATCTCTATTATTCTGTTTCAGGTGGTCATGATAATTTGGGCAACAGTCTTTTGACAATTCCAACCAGCAAATTGAATGACCTTACAGAATGGAAAATAAAGGACATTGCATCTCTTGTTTTGTACTTGGCCCACATCAACAAATACACACAGAAAGACAAGGACCAGACAAGCGCTGCTCTGCAGATCCCTCCTGTGGCCTGCCTGGCCGACCTCCGGCAGGCATCGGCTGAAGTCATTCATCTGCTCATCGACAGTCTAGAATCAGTGGAGGTAAGCCTACATTATGCAAATGTATTTGAATTAAGTATGTTAAACAGCATTTCAACAGCATCCAGGCCTCTGGTGTAATGGTTATTTTTGGTTTGGTATCTAGTTTTACGTTCCTTGCAAAACTGTAAGGTAAGGCCATTAAGAAACGGGCTACTTTGACCGTGCCTGTCAAGGTCAACCTGGTCTGAGAGGGACAAATCCAAGGAGAAAAATGCAAATCGTCCGCATGTGGGATGGGTGGGACTCGAGTCTTCCGCATGATAAGAAAAGAGGAGCCTAGCCATTAAACCACAGATGCCGGTGTAATGGTCAGGCTCTCCACCTTCCATGCTGAGGACATGAATCCGAGGCCCAATAGGGCACTTTATTTGATAGAGTATATCGTTTTTCTCTTCTGCTGGGGCATTATCCTCTCACTATTCTGTTCTGGTTGGCCCTAATGGCAGAGCCAAAGTAGCCTGTCTCTTAAAGTACCTTTCAGTGTTGCAAGAGACATTAATAAAAAAGAAACAAAAACAGAGTTTCTCCTCATACAATGAATCGCTATGACTAACCATTCTCTTGCTCTCATTGAGGATTAAACCACTACCGATATTTGAAGATTATTTGCAGAGAAGGCTACATGTCCATTTCCAGGTCTGCCCTCTGACTAAGAGCAAGCAAAATTGATGGTAGAATAATGCATGGCTATTGAAGTTTACGCTTAAAAAAAAGGCATTAAAATTCAAGCAAGACAAGTGTGTGTCTTAGAGTGTCTACTGTTTTTAGAAATGAGGTTGGTCCTCCTTCTTTTTCTCAGGGAAGTGAACGAATTAAATTTCCTCACAAATTGCGACGTCTTTTGACAGTCCTGCTGTGAGCTAAGACTTCACTCCTAACTTCACCACATGTTTTGTTTGGCTCAGCGCTTATTGTCTGGCAACAATAGATTTCACGCATTTCAAAGCACCGAGGGTCTCTCACCAAACCGCTGCAATCAAAGAGGGTGTGGCTGAGCCTCGAAGGAAATTTTGAATCTATTTTGGTCATTTACTATTATTAGCGGCGGCAGCTCGCAGTGGCTACGCGTAGCTAATGTGTCTTGGCTCGCGGGTCTCGTCGTCGCACGGCGCTTGGGAAAATGGGGTAGTCTCATCAAAATGCACCTCATATAAAGGCAGGCCCTGGTCAAACACACACTTTTATGTGGCTTGATGGTTCTATTTAGTATTATTGATCAGGTTTATGTAAACGTACACTGAGTGCAAGTGCACTTTACAAGCCCTGCTGAGCATGTTACGTTTAGGCATAGAGTACTGTAGTAGCCTTGGGAAATCTTTTATTATTATTTTTTTTTTAGATAACAGGGTATTTTGGCTTTAACTCTGTCATAGGTAGATTTTTGCCCGTTGAGGGGTTTTGAAATTAGAGCTTGTTTTTCTTTTATGTCACATGACACAGACGAATGTGTAAAAGCTCGACCACCTTGTTTGTTATTTAAAGTTTATGGTTCCCGATTAGGTGGCCTTGCTGTTTTATTTATTGATGTTATTACTTTTTGTACGTTTTTTTTAAAAACAGGACAGTATGGTATCCTGAAAATATAATCATATAAAGGCAAATTAAATCAAACTTCTGTGCCAAGTTGGATAAAATTCATGTAGTTGTTTCTAATAAAAATCAAGCCATAGCAAGCTTACGAATAAATTTTTTTCCAGACAAATGACTAATAGGAGGGGGGTTGAAGAAGTCTTAAGTCTGACCATGAATTAGTCGTCATAGAATAATGAAATTCGGCCAGCATTTGGAAGATATATTTGGAACACACTATGCAAATTATTTAGGAAATCTGGCCACAATGAGGCACCAGCCAACGAATTAAATGATACCATGCATAGGGTACTTTTTTTTTTTACTCTGCCAAAGCTCTGCCAGTTGAGTATTGGTCTGTTATCAAGTTTCTGCACTTGCAAGGAAATTGTTAGGGAAATGGTCCAAGTTTATGGTGTCAAATATCTTTGTTAGAATAATAATACTGTGACATATAATGGGTAAGAAAATTTAAGTCTGGATTGATGTCGGTGATGGATAAAGATTGTGGAGGACGCCCATCGTTTCTGATAACTGAAGAGAATGTTTCCACACTGAAGAAACTGGTTCTGCAAGACAGACAAATAACTGATAAACAGCAAGTGAAGCCCGAATCAGTGTAGGATCAAATGAAACGATTCTCCATTACCATTTTAACATTAATTTAGATGTCTGCGCGGTGTGTACCCCACTTTTTGACAAGTGACCAATAGAAGCAAAGGATTGATTGCTGCAAAATCTTCAAATTGAGTCAAATGACACAAATTTCTTTTAAAAAAGGTGGCGACTATGGATGGAACATGGATTTATCATTTTGATCCAGAACAGATATCACTCAAAGAACGTCGTTTCCATGACAATGAAGACGCCATTGAAGTTGTTGAAGACTTGTTAAGGGCCCATTTTGGGTCATATTTCTCTCAAGGAATTTTGAAGGTCAAAGAGAGGTGGCAGAAATGTGTCACTCTGCAGGGTGACTATGTAGAGAAACAAAAGTATGTGTGCCAAGTTACAGTTTTGCCGTGATTCCTTCATGGTCAAGCCAAAGACTTCTTGGACTCCCCTCGTACTATAATAGAAATTTCCCCTCTGTGCTATGCAAGCTTAGGACTAACATTGGCCACTTCAGAAATGTTTTGGTCCTGAAAAGGCCCATAGATGTTGTTGTAGTTGTTGCTAGTCCCTGTTTGTCCTGCACCTGGCTGTAGATAAAGTACCATCAGATCATTTGCTGTCACAGCCTACCAGTCTTCCTATAATAATGTTTTTAAAAATGGAGCAACAGGTTCTAAAACATCCACTCACCTACGCACTTTACTTGTTATTGCGACCGACTAGTCTTTGATCTATATGTATCAGCCCTTGACAGAGGACATCGTCTTTCACCTGGTCACATGATGACCTTTAGATAATGACACAGGCACACCTTGATCAATCAGGCGCAACTTTCAGTGGGGACGGAATATTACAGTAAAGTCTTCTGGACAGAAACCTGTAATTAAATGTTTACTCATTATAGTAAGCTCAGGTCAATTTTCTGTTGGGGGAATCATCAACTTACTTTTGTACTATTGTAAATTTGTTGTGGGGTGAATGTGGGCATCTTGCTTTTCAGCCAGCGTGTTGAAATTACATTCTCACTCCACAAAAATTCAGACAAGTAGTACATAAGAACAGCCGACAAAGTTTTGTTTTGCCCACAACTCAGCCTTTTCAGCTTCATTCATGGAGCATAGTACAGTCTTCGAAAAAAAGAAAGGCATAATCCTGACCCTAGGCAAACCATGCATTTTTTTTATTTTTAAGTATACTGGACATCAATTTGCTTTCTTTAGATACCATATTTATTCCATGAGTTTTAATATATGTAGAAAAAAAAAGCAACAGCACCCAAACCTTTAGAATCAAGTCAAGTCCCAATTGGAGCTCACATGCATGTAGCGTTTTAATCAAACCAAATAAAATGAATATCGAATCTAAAGACAGCTAAGACACATACATATTCTATTCCAGAATCGATTTATTTACTAGAACAAAATATTTTCTATTGCCTCCCTTGCTAAGGGGCATTTGTGGTCAAGTGGGTACATTACCTCTTTGCCTATCAAGCAGAGGACATGAGCTCAATCCGTATATTTCACAAGTATTTCTGTCTCTCCACTTGGATCTTGTGTCTCTCTCAGCCTAACAGACAGAGTCAAATAGTGGCCTCTGCAAAGACCTCACTGTGATACAAGGGGTATAGAACTAAAAACCAAATGGAGCACAAAAAACAACAACCAGTCAAAACAAGTTTTTATAGGTTGGCTCCATATGAATTTTTTTTTTTTTTACATTTAAAAGTAAAAAGCATGCTTGAGTAATTTATTCTACCACACATTTATGTGGCATTCATTAAGAGAACGAAATATATTTTTGCTGTATAAACTTCATTTATATTCTGTATCATACGTTCTCGATCTGATGACTCCTTTTGTTTTTACACACATTCCTAATACATTTCCAACAGCACCAGCACAGAGGGACAGTTGGAGCTGTGTATTTCTTGAAGCCGAAAAGCAAGACCAGATCTCACCTACTAAAAAAGTTGCTGGGAGTGAAACCAAGCAAAAAGCGGCCAAGAATTCCGCTATTCAAGGTTTGAAGAATTTTACTACCTTTTCTTACATTTGCAAGCATTTTGTGTTAGAGGTATAGGTTTTTCTTGGCTGTTGTAACCAGGGATTGAGAACTGCTTTGTTCTGTGGCAGAGATCTGCAGAGATATTAATATTATACATTTTGTTGCATACATGATCCATCAATAGTCATCATGTATAAAATATATATATACAGGGCTTTTGAATTTGGGTGTCAAGCAAAATCCCTGTTACCTGAGAGTCCAGAAGGAACAATCAACCAGGGAGAAATCAAATGGGGGTTTTAAACACCCAAGCTATATTCTCTCTTTCTCTCTACTGGTATCTGTGGTGTAGTGGTCAGGCTCTTTGCCTATTACGCAGAAGATTGGAGTTTGATTCCCAAGTGAGGGTGGGCTTAAGCATCTTCCTAAGCTGCTGGGATCTGTTCCTCTCCACACGGGTTGGCCCTGACAGAAAGGGTCGAAGTAGCCCGTCTCTTAAATGATCTAACAGTGTTGTAAAGGATGTAAAACTAAAGACCAAATTAAAGTCTCTCTCTTTCTCACTTCCTGGAAAGCTTGCACTTTTGACACCAATCTCTCTACGTGCGATTTTTAGTGTTTCCCTCTAACATAACTGTAACCCTATCCCCTCAATTATAGACCTGTTTCTTTTGAAAAAAAAGTAGAATCCCACTTGAAAAATTTCGAAATCTCATGAAAATTTACTTTTCCAATTGGCTACTCTGGTGTCATTTTTGCAGTCAAATTAATAAGAAAAGGGCTTCTAAAGGATAAGATCTCTGGATTCCAGGACTTTTGTCTTTGCTAATTGGCACCTCTAATATATAGGCTTATAATTGGTGATCCAGTGGTGTGATGGTTAGGCTCTTTGCTTTTCTTGCAGAAGACCCGAATTCGATCCCACATGGGTACGAGCATCTACTTCTTTCTGCTGGGATTCATCCCTCTCAGCATGGCTTGGCTCTGACAGTCAGGGTCAAAGTGGCTCGTCTTTTAAAATGACAATACAGTGTTTGAGTGGTTAGTGAATTTGGGGTCTCAAAAATGGTCAAACAGGGCTAAGTGCTACTACAACTGGAATGTATGACCACTCCGGTGTATCCTTGAGCAAGACACGTCAACCCAAGTTCATTTGGGCGCTGTACAGCAGCAATCAGCAATGCTGTGTGACTAAATGTAGCGAATGAATCATAGTGAATGTCTATGAAATAATCACATGTTTCAATGTACGTTGCATGTTTGATATTAGTATTGTGACAGTAATTAGTATTTTATGTCCCAACCCGATACCTACATGATGTATACAAGCTGTTGTAAGCTAAATTTCTCCTCGATGATAAATAAACTTATTTATTTTATTTGTATTTGTAGATTGTCCTGGTAAGAAACCTGCCCGACCTCTACAGCCATGTGGATGTGAGTCAATTGACCCTGGACTTCTGTGGCACTCTCCGCTACAGTCACCAGGCCTGGTTACACCTTCACGAGGTATGACATATCCACTTCTTTGTTGCCATAAACATGTCGTCACGCTCATAACATAATTACCCAAGTCATCTTTCATAGTTTTGAGAAAATGACAACAAATTCAATCTCAGACTATAAGGGCCATATTCTTCTGACTTTTACTGTAACATTAAAAAAAACCCAACCCATCAGTTCTGTGACTTGGGCATTCTGAGAACTTGCAGAGTGATGTGTTTAATCACTTAAGCAAGAAATCTCAAAATGCTCAAAACATGACCTAGGCAGTTATGAATTACCGGTATGTTTCTGAGCATGATGATGTGATATTACATGTAAGCCCTGTGTATTTGAGCTGCTTACATGTTTAGTTGTATAGTCGAGTCTGCCTTCGCAGCCACCTGTACCAATGGACACCGTTCTTTGAGTCCTTTTCCTTTTTCCTGTTTTTTTTACTTTTCCATATCATACCCTACCCAACACAGCCATTTTCACTAATTTTCTGGTATTATTTTCTGTCAGTCATCCTTCACGGTAGTGTTCAATATAGTGACCCAGTCATTGCATAGGACATTTACTAAGAATCATATCATTAAAAACATGTAATAATGAACTCATTTTGGTTGAGG
The DNA here is from genome assembly GCA_032273245.1 of Phyllaplysia taylori. Taxonomy (NCBI): domain Eukaryota; kingdom Metazoa; phylum Mollusca; class Gastropoda; order Aplysiida; family Aplysiidae; genus Phyllaplysia; species Phyllaplysia taylori. Next base: position 6,687 of record JAUKPP010250502.1, read on the forward strand.
TTGGTTACTTTTTCTATTGTTTTTTTTTTAAAGAGTATAGACTGTAACTGTGACAACTCCCTTGAGTCACGTCTGCTTACTCAGAGGGAGGAATTTACCTTGATCTTGAATTTTATTATAGAGTGATGACACACAAACATGTCACACAATCAGCGTCTGTTTCATTGTTTTAATGGCAAGGTTCATTGTCTATCAAGTACTGGGCGCGATCTTGATCCTCGTGCTAAGGGTCTATCTCTCTCTCTGTTGGGATATTGTGTCCTTCTCATCCCGGATTGCCCTGGGCAGGCAGGGTCAAAAGAGCCTGCTTTTAAAATAACCGTACCATGTTACAAGGGATGCAATGTTAACCAAAACCAAACCATTTTAAGCTACCAATGCCTACACATGTACATGTTATGTTTGAGCTTACATGAGTTTAAATAATGACCTTTTAGTTCCTGTGGAGATGGGACTGTTTTCAGCCTTAGTTTTTTTCTTGTATGCAACCTTCTTCTTAGTGGTTGTAGTTCTGTGGGTTTTGGGTTGTTTTTTATCCTCTGTGGAAAATGGGTTTTTTTTACTATTATGGCACACCAGCTAACTTGCCAGGGCTGCCAGCATCTGTGATATAATGGTTAGACTCTTTGCCTATCATATCATGCAGAGGACGGGACTTCAATCCCCAAGTTGGAAGTGCGTTTCCGTCTCTCTTTTCTGGGATATTGTGTCCCTCTCAGCCTGGATAAGTCCAGACAGGCAGGGTTAAAATAGTCTGCATTTTGAATCAACTTAGTGTTTTACAAAGGATGTAGAACCAAAAACCTAAACCAAAACACCATGGCAACATTAGATTGATGTGACTTATGTGGGTTTTGTCCTTGAGGCAACGACGACTGTAACCAGTGCTGTGTCGATACCTCTTATAAATCTCTCAATGAATTTGTGGCACATAGTAGTCACCCTGGCATGGTGAAGTCTTGAGAATATATTGTGCACTTGAGAAGTATTTAGAGTCAAATTTATGGGTTCTCCACTCCGCAGATGCATAGCTAGGCTGCCATGGCTCTGTAGGTCATGAAGATATCATGAAGTGGTATTACATGTAAGCCCTATGCATTTGAGCTGCTTACATGCATAGTTGTATAGTTGAATCTGCCTTAACAGCCACCTGTACCAATGGACACTATTCTTTGAATCCTTTGCCTTTCTCTCGTTTTTTTTAACCTTTCCACATCGTTCCCTACCCAACACGGCCACTGTTAAGCTATATAATTATATATAAATCCTGACAAACAATAACAACCTATGTGTACACACAGACATGTACACATACAAACAGATAATATTTTCACATAAAATATCTAATTATGCCTCAGTAACAAATTCAGCTCTTACTGGTTTAACACCTCTTGCCTTTCAGTATTTTAATACTGTAGTTTGTTTTTTGGGTTGTTGTTTTTATACTATAGTTATTTCATCAGCTCAGTACTCTCATGTCTTATCCCCACACTTTATGACAGTGAATGTGCGACAGTTGCATTTCCACCACTAGATTGATGTCACATATTCACCTCAGAAGAATTTGGAGATAAGACACGACATCGCTGACCTCAGGATGTAAGCCCACGAGCATTTAAATTTGCAACAGTTGGGAGCATAGAAGCTTTCTCTTTGTTCAACGAAGTAGAACTGATTCACAAATGAAATGCTCCTTTTGATGTACAACAACTTTGCATATCATCGTCACTTTGTTACTACAGGTACAGGGCCAGTGATGCAGTTATAGGAATTTTTCTACACTACTTTCAACACATTATCCAATCAAATCGTAAAACCACAAGCTGACCTTGATTTTAGTATGCGTGGTGGTACTTCATTTTTATTTCAGAGCCGCATCAGAGGAATGCTTTGTACTATGATAATATGTCATTTGCTATCTTATTTCCAATTAATGCTCAGATCTGGTCTTCTTTTGTATGATGTATCAGATGTCATGAAATGGGGACATCTGCAGCCAAACTAAAAACACCACCACAGACCAAAACCGAAACCAGCCAAGCCTATTATACTTCAAGTAGCTTTCAAAGCTGTGTAAATGTCTTGCGATTTGCCCATTTATGGGTCGTAAGCTGCAGATCCTCAAATGAAGAAAAACCTTTTAAAGTCAATTTGGGTTTTCAGAAATACATTTTTCTTAGTAAAAGTATCTGTATCCGAATCTGTTTTCATACCTGAATAGTTTACGTGTAGATAAAATTCAGTCTCCTCGTCTCTTAAAATCTACACACATGTTTGTTGTGCAACAGCTGGTAAAGGCTTATTGTAGAAGTTTAAAAGCCGCTTTTTCCACATAATCTGTTCATGCTTGGGTGTGTGGATGGGCACCTTAAACAATCGAAACTGCGTCTAAGTTAGCAAGATAATTCTTTCTCCATTTGAAAAGGAAGTAAGTAGGCTTTCCACAGCTACCATTAAATCCATGGCGAAAATGCAATTAGTCATTGATTTGACTGGTTGCACGACATACTAGATGACACAAAAAAACTTTATCCACAAGTCTGTGCAAATAGTTAGAGAATAAAGATAGAAACACCATATTTCATAGAAATACTGCAGGGCCAACCAGAAAACTTGTGACAAGGTTACAGACAAAAATTGTTTCAGGCAAATGCATTCTCTGAGGTGCTCAACAAAATTGTCAGTGACATTCTCAAGTTGTTCCACGGGGATAGCTGTGACATCAGTGGTAACTGTGTCTCTCAGCTTCTTCAGGGTTTGAAAGTTAGACATAACTTTGGTCCTTTAGATCCCCGAAAGGTCGAAATTTAGGGGTTTGAGATTGGGACTGTGGGAGGCCTTGGGGTTCACTGTGCCACGACTGATGATTCTCTGGTCAGAGTGGAACCTCAACCACTGACAAACAGTTCTTGTGGTGTGTTGGGCAGCACTATCTCGATGGAAATACTGCCCTGCCCTAGAGTCCATTCCAACAAAGCTCTCCAAAACCTGGTCATGATCTTGAGGTAACGTTCAGAGGTGACTGTTAGCGTGTTTTCATTTCCGTCCACGAAGAAATAGGGGCCAATGATGCTCTGACGACTAATGGCGCCCCAGGTAGTGACTTTCAAGTCATGGACATTTCTCTGGCACTTCATTAGGCTTTGCAAAGCCCCAGACTTATGGTTTTTATTATTGACATTACTGCACAGGTAAAAGTGTGTTTGATCACTAAACCATAATGATATTCTGCCTAGCAATGTCTTGTAATTTTCAATCGCCTGAAGCAACCTGCGTCTCAGAGCCTGCATTGGCCAAAATGGGGGTCATATGGTGCACGTGATATAATTTCCATCATACTTTAGATTTTTGCCTGGAATTTGGCCACACTAAAACCGGATGGTATCTGAGTATTTCCCCCCAAATGTTGTATTTCTATCTTCATTCTTACAGTTTCTATAGGCGTCTTCGTGGGTAAAGTTTTTTTTGTGTCAGTAGGTATGTATAGTAAATGTCATATGCAAATTTTCATCTTTGACATTAGTGACTGGTACACGCCTCAATGTGGTCTGTACCTTCCACTCTTTTCTCTTTTTTTAGTCCTTTTTTCCAGCTCCTTTCTAGATGTGACCTTCGTCCTAATCTACTTGTCTGCGGCAATTTTGTCTCTTTTAGGTGGTTGTGAAATGCATCGAGTCATGTCACACTCTTCTCTCGAAACTGCCAAGTGTGAAGGACAAGGTGGAACTTTTGCAAGAATACGAGACTGATGGCCAGACATCTACTCAGCTACAGACATTGCTCTCTGATCTGGCAGAAAAATACCAAATTATCGTTGTGTGAGTTTTTTCTACAGTTTACTGCTATCCTTTTTAAATTTTTTATACATGTACAAGTATTTTGAGGGAAATGGTTGTTGTTGTTGATTCAACAGCTAAGCGTGTCCTTCATATGAATGCACCTTGATTATTTGTTTGAATTAGTCTTCTTTAAGCATGTCACAATACTGGAAAATGAGAAAAGAAAAAAGTTGTCTTTATGTTTCCCCAAGGAGAAATGACAAGTAAGGATAGGATCCCCAGTTTGGTCTCTAATCTTCAATAGGAAAAGTTTGCATATAAAGACAATGTCAGAAGATGAAGTAAGCAATGGTTGCTGGGGTTGTAAACTTTCTTTTGGCGTATCATTTGTTAAAAAATGATGAAATAAAAAAGTAAGGAGGAAGTAGGCATTACTTTTCCACCCAACCTCGTGTTATTGATATTGATCATTATGATTTTTACTACGTCATCTAATGATCCCGCAGAGACTCAAACCTACCCAGCTGCCTGACTCAGAGCAAGCAAACCCTCTTCCTGTTGGACCACCCGGCCTCAGACAGTCAACTGTTGGCCATTCATTCCGATCTTGTCCAAGGTCTTCAGCTCCATCTACGCAGGTTGTTCACCGAGCTCGACCGCTGGCACAATGATCTGGAGGACACGTGGAGACAGACGGAGGCTAAGCTTGCCGCTCTCATACAGATGCACAAACACCGGGAGAGATCTAGAGAAGTGAGTTCAGCACTTTCCTCTTATACACCTTTTATCTCATCTATTATCTAACTTTGTGGTTTGAACAAGACACGTAACTGGCATCTGTGGTGTAATAGTTAGTCTCTTCCCCTACCATGCAAAAGACCCGAGATCTATCCCACGTGCAGATTATCTCCTTTTCATTTTTCTGCTGGCATTCTTCCCTCTGACCCTAGGTTGGCCTTGATAGGCAGGGTTGAAGTAGCTTGTCTCTCGAATGACCTTACGATGTTGCAAGGGATGTAAAACTTGTAGCCAAACCAAACCAAAACATATTACCTCATTAAATATCTAACTTGATGAATTAAATACAAGACACATAACAGGCATCTCTGATGTAATCATTAGGTTTTTACCCTATCAAGCAGGGGAAGGACATTCGATCTCTCCCTTGTATGAATACCTCTATGTCTCTACTGGGATGTTGTGTCCCTCTCAGCCTGGGTTGGCTCTGTCACGCAGGAGGGTCGAGCAAGACAAACTTAAAACCAAAACAAACCTGAAACAAGTCTTGTCTTATGATTGATCTCTGCCTTACCAGCATCTGTGGTGTAATGATGGTTAGGCTCTTTGCCTTTCACGCAGAGGACAGAAGTTTGATCCCCATACTGAGCAAATATCTCTAACGCTCTGCTAAGACTAAGACATTGTGTCCTTTTCAACCCAGGCTGACATTGACACTTACAGGTAGGGTCAAAATAGCCCCACTTTTATAATATTCTTACATTGTTACAAGAACCGTAAAACCCAAGCCAAAGCAATCCCAGAGTTGCCAACACTCATGGTTTGATATTGGGTTTCACAAATTTCATGTGAATCTCCTGCTCCCAGGAAGAATGTTGATACTGATACCAGTTCAGAAACATGCTTTCATAATGGTTCATAAAGGCCAAGTCTTAGGGGAAGGCCAAAAATTGATCTGATGTGTTTTAACTCCTGACATACTCCGCAAGGTCAGCGACCCAGTGTTAGTCATCACAAATGTGACAGACGATCCTGCCGTGTCAATCATCTGTGGTGTCTCTCTTGCCATCAGAGGCCGCATGCATGGAACGTATACCTGGTGTTAGTTCACCAGAGTGTACAAATGCTGTACTCAATAGTCACGCTGTTCTTGCATGAGCTCACAAAATCATGTACAAATACTAAATTTAATAGATAAGCAATTCTTACATGAGCTCACAAAATCATGTACAAATGCTAAATTTAATAGATACAGGGTCCCCACCAAATTCTTGAAATTTTTTTCAAGACCCCCAAAATTTTTTCAAGACCCCAGTTTGCGGGAAAATAAGGTCGCCGCCTGTCAAGAATGTTCCCGAAAAAAAGCCTATTTATCAATGAATTTCTTTAAAAAGAGGTGGCAACTCGATTTGGAAAAAAAACCTGAACTTTTCCGGAGCAATATATACATGTATGATTTATCCATAATTTATGGACTACCTTTATATCAAGAAGAAGAATCTGTATTAACAACTTCGTAAGAGGAAGGGGGTGTCTGGGGGATTG
>JAUKPP010250524.1:0-22905 GCA_032273245.1 Phyllaplysia taylori
GAGCCTGATTTTGAAACTTTAGAATTCGTTTTTCTCAAAACCACAATTCTGTGACTATGCCCGTTCTTTCAGTGGAGTCCTCGTTACTGTAGTTGTTATTGTGAAGTGAACAAGGCCTTTGTGGTGGGCGTGGCGGCCACGCCTACTTTTGTCATTGAACGAAACACAACGTTGTCCGACTTAATATTCTTATCCAGGCCAAAGGTTCGGTCGAAGTTTATGATTTGTGGCATTGGTTTACTGATAATAAAATAGTGGGAACTGACAATGTCATTCGCTCTTAGTCTTACTGATTAGCTATCAAGCCAAATCATTATGAAGCTCCAATAGGAAGTTAAGACAATCGAGTAAAAACATCGCAAGGGGCATAACTCCCGACAACATTTTATACGTGTCGAATGTCGAATCGGCGATCTGCTTGCGCAGGAGGGGAATCCTGTTCGTTCATCAAGCTTGAGAGACAAGACCGACTACAGATATCATATCATTAGCCCGACTCGTAATCCAAGAGATCTTGAAATCGGGCCATGTTCTAATAGTTCTATGCTAGATCTATACACTGACACTACCAAGTTAGGCCGAGTAGATCTACACTTTTCATAAACTATTCATTCTTCTTCGCATCACCGTTGTGTTGAGACATCCACCACATCACGTAGACGTAGGCTAGGCCTACATTCAATTCCTAGAATTAAGATATCTAGATCTAGTGTGTGTAGCATTTCTATCCGGACGATAAAGGTCTACAGAAATTAGATTTCGTACAATCATGCTGAAAGCTATCATACTCGTTGGAGGACCCATGAAAGGTAAGACAACTTCACTTAACTTCAACAACATCAACAAGTTGGGGGAAAAAAGAGGACTTCCTCTTCTTTTTCTTTTTCTTCTTACTACTAGAGTCAAGGTTCCATCGACGGATCGGCTCCACTGAAGGGTCAACTGCCACTATTTTCCTTTGTAATAACTTAATGTGAGCCGATGGACAATTTAAATTCAGACTAGAGTATCTTTTGTGCTGCTATTTTCGCCCAGTGCCAAATCTCGCCCACCTTATGGGAATCTAGTGTTAAACTGTGTATTCCTACGCGTTCTTAGGTGGGCGAAAACTGGGGCAACCTAGATACTAGAGACGTCGGTGATCTTGTAGTTTCGTTCGTTAAAGTCAAAGTTCGGGTATCGATGTCGCACGGGGATCGAAGTAGATTGAGCTGCTAAGCGTGAGACCAGAAGGAAACACTCATCCTAGCATTTTTATTACAATTCAGAACTATTTCAGTAAAGCCATATAAGGCTTAGATTGAAATGGAAATTCTGAATTGTAGCCTTCATTAAAATGTCATGTTTCCTTCCAGTCTCATGCTTCGTTCACTCTTTTTCGATACCCGGGCGATATCGATACTCGGACCTGACTTTAACGAACGAAACTACAAGATCACCGAGACGTCAATGAGTAGTGAACACACCAAAGTCCAAGGCTCGCAGATTAGGTCCTGGGCAAAGATTAAACTTTATTTATGCACACAGACAGAAGATGACTAAGTGTGAAATGATAAAAAACCGGATCAGGGTCAGCACTGGTCTAACTCAAAACAGAATCTCAAAACATTCACTAAATTAAATGACTTTATATGAAAAAAACACAGGCAACCGCAGAACTGACAGTAACACCCTCTCCGTGCCACGGTCGAGGAGAGAAAGAACGAGATGCTAGAATTCCCCGCGCTGGGCACAGATGCTCCTGGCACTGCTCACGTGACCAGATGCACGCTGACCAGTGGTCAAGTTAAAAACAAAGCCTCTACTTGGTGTGCAAGGGGGGGGGGGGGTGTGAAGAGCATTGAGACGGGTACTTTGACCAAACACTCTAGTCTAAGGCGTGCGCAAACACACAGGGCTATCTAAAAATAACCCAGCTTGTGTGCTGAGATGCTGGAACAAAGGGAGGATGGGGACTAAAGTCATTGATAAGAAAATGAAAATAAAAATATTGCCCATCGGGCAACATTTACAAATAATCAAATGCCAGTTCTGAGTTCAGGAGGACTCGGCCAATCTCAGACTGCCAGTGATTCAGTGACAGTAAACTTCACATCATATCATCTACTTGTGAGGGGTATTTGCAGGAGTATTTCGGGGGGGGGGGAGCTTTACTTTAATGATTGTAAAGCGCATAGAGCCAGTAATTGGGATATAATGCTCTATATAAATGCAATCCATTATTATTTTACTTCCGGATTAAGGCTAAGGTTGTGGTTACAACAAGAGTGGTTGATGTAGGGTTTATTAATGGTTACAACAAGAGGAGTTGTAGTTTGTAGTCAGAGGTGTAGTGCTGGCGGTTTGAGGAACCAAGTCTTTCCCCTGAGGGAGAGAAGTTTGTGGTAGAAGTAGAATCCAAGCATAGTAGTACTTTTTAACAAAGAATGAAAAGGGCTAGGGTTAGGAAAGCAGTTTACGGAACTCAATTTAAAAAGCAAAAATTTAAGGAAAAAACAGGAAACTTAAATTGAAAAAGCCTAAATTCAAACTTCTCTTTACTCTCCTCCCTCTCTTTAGGATAAATAAAACAAACACCCACCAACATTTCTTTGGCCTTACACGGCAGTCCCAAGCCTGCAAGCAAATCCAGGTGGAATCTCAGAAGTAAATTATTTGTCCCCTTCATATCCATCTGACCTGCTTAAGATGGCCACTTGTTTCTAGGAAAACGGCTTTTCCTCTTGACAGCGAGGAGTCATCTGGGCAGTTTGTTTTATCAAGTACATCTCCAGTTTTCTATTGGGACAGTCTCAGCCTAGTGTGGCCTTGACAGGCAGGGTCGAAGTAGCCTGTTTCTTAAATGATCTTATAACTATAGTGTTCCAAGGGACAATCGACCAAAACCAAAGCAAAAGCAGGCCCTTACCCCTCACTATTTAACTCTAGCCCCTGTGAATACACCAAAAAAGGAGAAAAATCACATCACTCTCTATATCATAATTTTTCTTCTCAGGTACCAGGTTTAGACCTCTGTCTCTGGAACTGCCGAAGCCTTTGTTTCCAGTAGCTGGCTTCCCTATCATCTACCATCACATCGAAGCCTGCAGTCAGGTAACATAGGAATAGTAGGATCTTGAAATTCTGGGCCAGTCTGTGTTTAGAACTGTTATGTCTTGCAGCATGTTATTGTTCTTTGCTTGCAACAGTGTTTTAAATGTAATGGATACGAAATTGAAGAAATTTTGCTTTCAAAGAAACTTAAATATGAATTGGATGTATGATAATATAGCATAAGTTTTTTTAAGTTTGTGGTTTTAGAAACAACAAATGTTAGAAATCCTTTCTTTATCTTGACAGGTTGTCATTTCTCATTCTAGTTTTGTTTGCAATATCTTCTACTAAGTTTGTTCCTGTTTTCTGGGTACTATAGAACCCTAGTGCAACTTTAATAAAAACTGGATGTGGGTTTGAATAAACAGTTTATTCTTACATTTTGAGTTATTGGTATCATGTAAAATCTGGCTTTAAAAAATTACACTCTTTTCCTTTCCAGCAATGATTTTTAGTATTATACATCATGAAATGTGTTTTACAGAAGGTACTGGGTCACAAAAAACACTCATGGTAAAAATTGTCTGAGACCCAGAAAAAGGCTGATAACTCTGTTCCCCTTGTTTTGACAAGCGCATGATTTCATGGCGATGCAACACATTTATTGTTTATTATTCATTACTTGTGCAGGTCCCTAATTTGAGAGAGATTTTAGTGATTGGATTCTATCAGCCGAATGATGCCCTCAACAAGTTCATTATGCAATCTCAACAAGAGTTTCAAATACAAATCAGGTGAGACTTATGGGGAATTTTTTATTAGAGTTATTTGTATTTGAAGCTGGTGTTTCCTAGTCAGTATTTTGTGGGCATTGTTATTGTGAAAAGGTGTAGACTTTTAAAAAGTTTTGAAACATGATTCCAATGTCCAACCCATTTTCATTTAACCCCTTTTCTTCCCTGTTCTTTCCACTGACCTCAGATTTTGAGTATTTTTGTCTTTTCTTTTGTATTGATGTCGATGATCTACAAATGTTTCTCTTCGAAATACTTCATTGGAATGAAGACCTTCCTGTTTATGTGGTAGCAAGAAACACTTGGTGCGTAATAGAACTGGTTTGTCAAGCTCATTAGTGGTGGATTGGATTATGTAGTACCCAAGCCACTGGCGCTGTGGTGTAATGGTTAGGCTTTTCGCCTGTCAGGTGGAAGACCCAAGTTCGATCCTGATCGCGGATGATCGGGGTGGGGGCTCTACTGGGATTTTTTCCCTCTCAGCCCGGGTTGGCCCTGACTGGCAGGGGCAAAGTAGCCCGTCTCCTAAATGATCTTACAGTGTTGTAGGGGGCGTAAAGCTGGTAACCAAAGTAAAGTAAGTAAAATACCCAAGCCATATTTCACCAAGTTCCTGGAATGAACTACTTATTACTGGTTAAGTTTGTAAGTTTGACAAAATGTATACAGGGTTACTGTAAATAGTGCTGCTGTCAAACCTGCACATGGCAACTACTCATTACGAGAAAAGCAGTCCTTTTAGACATGGTCGTCTTGAAGAAATACAATTAGGGAGGTAAATGAAAAGTGGTTGTCTTTTACAGGTGGTCGACTAAGCAGGTTTGACTATATTTTCATTTGTTAATGTTCTCTTAGGTATCTTCAAGAATACACAGCATTGGGTACAGCTGGAGGGATCTACCACTTCAGGGACCAGATCTTGACAGGAAACCCAGAGATGTTCTTTGTAATGAACGCTGACGTCTGTGGAGACTTCCCCCTCATTGACATGCTCAACTTCCACCGCATCAAGGGAGAATCAGCTTATGGGACCATCCTGGGCACAGAGGTGAAGTGCCTATCTATTTTGTTTCCTTGTGGCAAGGGCTTATTTATGTCCCACTAGAGCTGTATTTAGCTTGATTCTTACAGAGTTGCTTTGTCAGTCATTTTAAGTATTTGGTTTGTTTCAAGTGCCATTGTCAAGTGAGACCCATAATAATAATAGTAAAAATAGTGATATTGCTTTCTATGAGTAGAGGAGGAATCTCATGAAAAGCAGGCATTTTTTCACATTGCAAGTATGTTAACATGAGAGCAAATTTCTCAGTACTTGGAATTTCTGTTGTTTAACATTTGAAGACATATTAAAATAGGATTTTGGCCAATAAAAGTACCAGACTTTTCCTTGTACCTTATTTAGTGTCTCTTAGACAGTTCATGGATGCAGCTGTTAGTACAAAGGATTATTGTGAAGGATTCAGATCTTTCATTCTATTTCTCCTCCATCTCCAGGCTACAAGGCAGCAGTCTCTGACATATGGTTGTATTGTTGAAAACAAAGACACCCACGAGGTGAGTAACAGTTATGCATTATTGGTGCAAGAGCCTAAACCTTCATTTTGGATTTCTTTTGAAAGGCATCAATAATATCACTGATGGTTTCTGGCACAAACAAGCCAACTCCAAGATCGGACCTTGGATGGAAGCATGTCATACAGGAATCTTCCCGCTTGTCCCTTGATAAATTCCACTATAATACACCTAAGATTAAGACGGAAACCCCAAGAACATGGAAACAAATACATTTTTTTTTCCTTTGAGCAGTATGGCCTGTCCAAAACAGAAAACGCTTTGCCTGGATAAACTTAATTTGAAACAGAACCCCAAAATAAGTTTTGTGTCTGCTGGCTCCATCTCTATAACATGCCTCAGGGTGAGGAGTGGGGAGGGATGTGTTTAGGGGGTTGTTTCTACCTCACCCATGTTAGGCCTAAACCCTGTTATGGCCAATCCGGGCTGAGAGGAACACTACATTTTAGACTAGAAACAGATCAATTTGGTCGTGGGTTGTCCTGAAACAGACAAATTTTTTACTTCTTTTTTTACGTTTTTGCCCAAGGGTATAACCAGCTTGAAATAATGGATTGCGTTTAAATAGCATATATCCCTGTTCAAAAGCAGGCTCTATGTACTTTAGAATCTATTATGGAAACAAGAGAATCAGACTACAAGTATCTTTGGTGTGAAAGTTATGCTCCTCGCCTTAACTATCACTTAAGAGAGCCAACTTCGATTCCCAGGAAGGTTTTTGTGCTTGGATCCATCCCTCTCAGCTCGAGTTGGCCCTGAGAGACAGGGTCAAAGTAGCCTGTCTCTTATATGACCTTACAGTGTTGCAAGGGAAGTAAAATCAAACCAGACCAAAGGGAATCTGTCTCTACTATTTGCCTTGATCTACCAACCACCAGGTACTGCATTATGTGGAGAAACCAGAGACGTTTGTCAGCACAACCATCAGCTGCGGCATCTACCTGTTCAGCCCTCAAATCTTCAAGACACTGGAGGTGACCTTCAAGAAAAACCTGGAGGATAACTACAAGTGAGCACTTTTGTTTGTCATGTACTGTCTGTGTGGTGTGTGCGTTTACAAACAAACAAGTATGTGTGATAGTTTTGAACTGTTGGATGAAATGTCAGCTGAGTTATTTTTTGTTTTACTTTCAAATATTTTACTGACAAATGTGGGTATGACTCATTTTACTTTTCAGATAGTGAGCTGAGGTTATTTTTTTGCATCTTTGCTAAAATTTTGAGATGGTGCAAAACAGAACTAAGCTGACAGAAAGTGAACTTACACATAATGGTACAAGAAAGATATATATACTCTGTGTTGATAGATCTGTTTTTCAGGGAACACTCTAACACGGTCACAGACTTTGCATGTATGTAACCACTTGTGAACAGAGATGTTTATAGCAAAGAAAAGTACAAATTGAATAACGATATTTATGTGGCTGCACAGGAATACCCAGCAGAAGTTACTGAAGTCACAATGAAGATATAGACCAACAAATTATGTTTCCTGCTCTCGTAGACATCTTCTTGATACATTGAACCTAAAGTGTTGTGTATTCCATCAAACATTGTAATTTTATTTGTTTATGAGGTCTTTCTATTTTCAATAAGACCTCTACGAATATAGTTTTATCAGTTTCTGCTCTCTGACTGCAACCTCACATATTATGTGACTGTAGCTGAAAAACTCATTTTAATGAACCTGATGAAATACAGAGCAAAATGCTCACTACTGGATGCGCTCTTAGTTACACAGATCACTTAAAAATCCTTGCCAGGGATATTTTGCTGCTTTTTCCATTGCAGTCACACAGTTGCATTTATACTCAAATAGTCACTCTTAGGTCTACAAGATTATACCATTCTGAATTACACAATATACTAATATATTTGTACCTGCCCTTCTTTATGCATATTATGTCCAAACCTGGAAGGAATTCTGAAGCTATTTGCATGAGAACATATATTTTTTTCACATTTTGCTCTCTTATGTTTTACCTATATTTTTCTCTTGTCATGTTGGGACTACTTTCTTCCCTTTTCCAACGTATGGAAAGAAAAGGGCTGTTGTGTTCCTAAATCTTTATTTCACTCTTTTTGCTATTCCTGTCTAATTCTCCTCTTGATAAGATCCTATACATGCCCAATGGGATTTAAGTAGCGCCTGGTCAAGGACCTTATTTTGAATTCTGTCACACTATTTTATACAGGAAACATTCTTGCAACAAAAGCTCTATCTTGAAAGTATTCTGTTAACGATATTAGTCATACAAATAATTTGTATACCATCCACTCCTATAAAAAGAGGAAAAACAATCGAACTCGACACTGTAAGCGCTTTTGCTTCTCAAGATTTTCAGACAGGGTTTATCTATAGTTCAAAGAAAATTTAGGTCTGGTTGCTCTGCATACACCTTGAGATCTTTATGGATATTATTTTCCACTTAGGGAGGTATTTTGCTGAGGCAACAAAAGGTTGCAGATCAGTTATTTTTAGCAGCCATATGACATTAATGTGGGGAGGAATTGATCTTTGGCCCTCATTAATTTCAACCCCGGTTACATTTGAAGTATGGGTATTATCAAGTACATGAGCAAACTAAAGTGTGAAATTGATGATTTACATAGAGAAGTGATATGTTATTCGCTCTTCTTGCTTTATTGCAATTCAATATTTTTGTTGAACAAAAGAGGATGTGATTCTGCATTTGTTTATGTATGCAATTGCAGAGCTGTAGATCTTGTCTTATTTTTTTATATTTCTGATTACAAGTTTAAGGCAGGCATACCTCTTTCTGTTCTGTTCTTTGTTCTTCTGTCTATATATATACAGCGTGATATTTTATTCCTCATACTTTTCATTGAATTCTTTTTACCTTGATGTTGCAGTCTGCAAAGATAGGACTTCACTATGGCCTTACTTTGCATATATTGTATCCCCTGATCTATGCTCTTAAAAAGAAAAGGAAATGCATAACTGCATCAGTACATTATGACACTCATTTGACGACTAAAAGTCAGTACAGTCAAACCTGTCCAAGACGGAATCGGAAGGGAGGGAGGAAAAGTGTCCATCTTAAACAGGTTCTGTCTTACACAGGGAACTTCAGAGGGGAGGCTGGGTGAGTGTGAATGGGGGTGGAGACGGCCACCGTAGCTATATGACGTGTGTCAACCATTCCCACTAATCGGCAGTGCTACTTGTGGCTGGTCAAACTTACTGTTTGGCCAATAAAAGAACAGGATAGATCATAACACTTCTTCGTTGCCACCTCTAGCCCTCTCCATCGATGTAAGACACTTTTTAACCAATGTCATTTGCCCTACAGCAGCCTTTCCTATCAATGTAATAATCGCAAACAACCAATGCCTTTCATCCATTTCGCCGCGCTAATTCTAGAACGTAGTCAGAAGTCTTTTAACTTTTTGCAACATGTCGTAATAAGTGAGAAAGGAACCCATAATTAGCGTGTGCCTGTAAGTGCGGTCCAGAGAAACTTTTTCCTCGACTGGTCGTGAGATCATAGCTGCAGGCAGTGGCAGAATTTCACACCTCAGGCCAGCCGGGGAAAAGTCCCGGTGGGCGCGCCACTTGGAACCTTGAAGACAGGCTGCGGTCAGATCTCACACCTCACACCATACTACTAACCATGTGCAATGATCGTGGCTCCCCACCCTCCCCACCCCACCAGACCACAGCCTTGCTATTCCTTCCTTGACTAGCGGTTGGGGTAAAGATTTGAGCTAGTAGAAACAAACTTTGGGGGAGTTTTGATTCGCATAGGGGATTGACTGGGAATGCTCTTTCCGTCTTGGACAGGTCAGAACTCTTTGAGGGAAAGGAAAATTATTTCCGTTTCCGTGTTGGACAGGTTTCTGTTTATGCAGGTCATTTTTAGAGGAATTTATGAAGAGGGGAGAGGGAAGATTCCGTTAAGAGAGGTTTCCATTTTATACAGGTTTCCGTTTTAGCAGGTTTGACTGTGTTAACTATTCATGAAAAAAACACCCCAATATTTTTTTATGTTACTGACAACACGTTTCTAATGAAGAATTGGGTTTCTGGAAATAGAAAGAAGCAATTTACAAATAGTTCCTCTTCGTCTTCTGTTATGACATGCCAGAAGTATGGGTCTAGATTATTGGTTTCTTTTCTTTTAAGAATATATTTTCAAATTTAAGAAATTGGATATTTCAAGATGCGCTGCACTTACTCTACAAATTTTTTAGTTTATTGTTATACACTTTCTAGATAAAGATATTATTTACATGCTGTAGTACAAGCAGATGGTACTTATAGTCAATCATATACTTCCTAAGCAAGGAAAACCAAGAGTATACCTAGATTCGTCAGTGTGTGTATCATATATATTATATCTGATAGAGCTGTAGCAAAGCTGTTTGTGAAAGTGATGTAGAAAAATGTGAAAGTGGCTGGTGTGGTTAGATCATGAGTGTCAAATTATTTGTTATCAGGTCATTGCATAGTTAGAGTTGCCGATTCTCGAACTTTTTGGACGAGTGTCTCAAATTTTGTAGCAATCCCCCATACTCATGAAAAAATTGAATTTTCATTATTATTTTTAAGAAACAAGGTAAGATCGAGACATTCTTGGCCTGGGGTTGTTGTGATCGTGTCTGGTACTTGTAGGCCCCAAACAGGGATATATTTTTTTACTTGAGCATAAATTTAAATAAATAAGCAGATTTGTTGGGGTTTCTTAGACCAGTGGATAGTTGAAGAACTTTCTTCTGTATATTTTCAATTTGGAAACAACAGTAGACGGCGAAACATGAAAGTTAATTGTGTCTTTATGGAACAGTTCATATCACTACGAAGAGTAGGATCTCGCTGGAAAAAATCTGAAATTTCACTAAAATGTCCTTTTGAGGGTTGGCAACTCTACGTCATTCTTCATGTACTCATATCTTCTCTTTTACTAATTAGATGTAGATAACTTATGTACAGCAATGAAACCAAAGACCTGTATTTGTTAATGATTTGTTTGTTCCCTTTTTCAGTACTATCCAACTTTCCTTTCTCAAAGTGGATGTCTCAAAGACAGCACCAATGTGTTTTTCCTCTTATTCTTCAGTTTGTTATTCCTTTGTCTCATCTTTCTCTGACTCTTTGCTCTGCTTGCATTACATGTATTCTATATATATTATTTTCTTTCTTTGCCCTTATTTCTGAAGTAGTAGGGGTCCAATAATATAGTGGTTTTTCATCTGAGATATGAGATATACTCAGAATTTTTTTTTCAAGAATTCAGGACTTTTTTTTTAAAGTCAGAAAATCGTGAGGCGCTAGTTGTTTATTTAAATCAATATAGTTCATACTTATATGAAGGAATTTCTGTGGAGTTTTTGTAGTGAAAACTGTGCCCATTCCTGTTATCATAATCAGATGATAATTTGCACAATTTATTTGAATTTCTCTTTATCTACTTTCAAATTATGTTATCCTCCCAGCTTTTGTGATCAGAACGTCAGGTTACCAGGGTAGGTATTGGTGGCATGGTATCTCACCGATTTGTGATCCTGTTCCTTGTTCTACTAATGATATCAAGTCTTTTAGGCTACTCTTGCATGTTTCCACGTTCACGGAATGGTATTGAACTTGCATCATTAGAATGTGCCTTGCCAGTAGACTTGTTACCAGAGTGTTGTCGTAGATGTTGTGACCAATTGCCACAAGGAAACTAGATTAACACTCAAATTAAGTAAAAAATACAACAACAAAAAAACTAGGGTCAAAGAGATCAGTTGTATTTTCATCGTTACCTTTATTGCTTTCAGTATTTGAGATTCAAAATGGCTTCAGTCTTACAAAACAAGGTTAATCACGAGGGTGTTCATTCAGAATGATTTCCACAATTATTCTGCACATGCATAAGTCAGTGCATGATGAAAGTAACCTAAGTGTACAGTCAGATATTGTTGCTTTTTACTAATTTTTTGTAGGCTACTGGAAAAGAATGAATTCAGTCATTATTGTTGTCCAAATATGTTTGTTTCATGTATGTCTGTCTCTCTTAAAACGTATTATAGTTTTCATTTAGTATTGTAATAATTATCCATTTTGCTCTTGTTGTGGTTTTTATTCAGGCAGCTCACTATCATTCCCCCATATTTCTAATTTTCATGGACATATTTAAGGCTTTGGTGAAAAGTTTGCCTGTAACAAGAACTTGTTGTTCCTGGTTCTTTTTTTTGTTTTTGAGATGAATTTTATTCTTTGGTGAAGCCAGGGAGAGTCTCCTGCAGTCTATAAAAGCTTAGATTTGTCTTACCCTGGGTGCTGGGTGACGCGTACCTTATAGAAGTTGTTTGTCCCAAAAGTATGGAATTTTATCTTTTCCATATAAGTTTTTTAAGGTTGTGTATGCGTACAAATATGTGTGCGTGTTTTTGTGTTTGTGTGTGTGCATGCTTTTGCAGGCAATTCTCTTTATGTGAAAGACTGATTTAGCCTATTATTGGGTTTTGGTTTTTAGTCTAAATACCTTTGCAACACATGTAAGGTCATTTAAGACGTATTTTGTTAAAGTGACAAAAATTAAAAGTTTCTCCTCTGTGATAAAAAGATATAGAAATCTAGGTGCATGAACTATAAAAAAGAAAATCATATGAACTATAATGCATTTCAAGGGGATGCTGCATAAGCACAGAATGAGATATTCCTATCTGTCTGTTCACTTTGCCCATCACAGGCCACATCTAACTCAGCACCCCTTTTGCTTTTGCTGGTGATGACTTCCTCTCTTGTCAGTAATGTCAGTATTGTATTGCTTATTTGTAAACAGTTGACAACTTTCTCATTGAGTCGGTGATTGGTGGGCAATCTGGTCTGGTTTGTGTCCTTGACTTCGCTCTATATGTCTTGCTGCTGTCAGCTGCTGACCAAATCTGTTCTCTGGAGGTGATATGATGCTATAGTGTTGATATTGCTGTAAAATCTCTTCAAACAACAAAAACATTAAAAAAATATAAATAAAGGTATAAACTGGAGAATCTGAATATGTGCAGGGCTGTAATTTCTTGTACATGAGCGAACTCATTGGAAACTTGTTGATGACCTATTTTCCAAGTGGTTTTTTTTCTCTCTTTTTTCCAAGTGTTATGAAGAAGGCCATTACTAATTGTAGAGCTGTTCTGTGATATTCGCTATGGAGAATGATCAATGATAGTGGTTAGGTGTTTGACAAACACTCTGGTGTTGTCTGCTCCTTCTATGTCTTTCCAAGTGCTACTGTTGTTGTTATTATGTATTTTTTAAAGTCTTTATTTTGCCTCCTTGCCCTCAAGGACACCATACTGTCAGGATTTGTGTACACATTATTACTGTTTTTATCATTCTTTACATGCAATATGTTTTCACGTATGCTTTTTTTGTTGTCTTCCTTTTTCTCTCACATGTTATGATCATGTACCGGTCACCATATAATTCCAATGAAATTTACTCACAAAGGGGAAACTTCAAATTCAAGCTTTGCTTATTAAATTATACACATATTTCACTCTGGCCTCAAGTAGAAGTGGGGTAATTTTCTTATTTGGCTGGTAGGCGTCCAGGAAATAGTGGAAGCAAA
Organism: Phyllaplysia taylori; assembly: GCA_032273245.1. Classification (NCBI taxonomy): domain Eukaryota; kingdom Metazoa; phylum Mollusca; class Gastropoda; order Aplysiida; family Aplysiidae; genus Phyllaplysia; species Phyllaplysia taylori. The sequence continues at coordinate 12,977 of JAUKPP010250524.1, forward strand.
TAGTGATCATTATTTCTATCCATGAAGGTCTTTCCAAGTCTTAAAATCGTCGGGATTTTGTTTTGTATAATGTCTTTTTTTCATACTAATTTGCATGTTCGTTGATGGTTGTGGCATTTTCAGTACATAATTAGTCCATTCTCGTGAAAACTATTGGCATAACGGAGTATCTGGTAGAGTCGCGGCATGTTGTTATTAGTTTCTATCCAATGGGATGCAATTTGTATGTAAGCATGACCCAACCTTTAGCGTAGTCAGTGTGATACAACACATTCTGTGAGGAGTGGGTGGCGGGTGCAGCTAAGCTGGAAACAATTCCCTACCTTTTCCCTCACAATGTCACCACTGTCATTATTACTTTCCTGGTGTCTTGAGGGAACAAAACACTACTGAAGGAAAAATTAAATGTTTTTAAAATTCTATCAGTGTAAACAATTTGATATACATGTATATACATTGTTCTCATGTGTGTACTGGTGTAATTGTCAGTTCTCCCCATGATTTGGTGTTGATTGAATGTGGATTGTCTTGGGGTTTTTTTTTCATGTCCCTTGCTACACTGTGAGGTCAAAAGAGACTGGCTACCTGTCAGGGCCAACCCAGCCCTGTCATTGAACTCCCATCTTCTGTGTGACAGTGCTGTAAAACATCGTCATAACAAACACAAAAAACACACTATACCATTGTTACTTTCACTTCACATAAGCAGCTATTCTGATATTCACGCAAGCGGATATACGGTTCTGAAAAAATATGTTATACATATAGGCTATGTAATAAGCATTATTTTTTTTATCAACAACTTTCTGGTTGATGTTGTTGCATCTGTATTGTAGCTTTTAAAATCTAACACGTCATGTGATTCCCTGTTCCTCGCAAATGTTGTCACTATATGATTGAAAACAACAACAACAACAACATGCGTATGGTAATTTATATCGGTAGAATACAAGAGTAGTGGCATGCCAAAATTTCATGGTAGACTGGGGTTGTTTTTTTCAAAACATTTGGTCGTCCTCCTAGTGATACCATTTGAAATCTTGTTCTAAGAGACTAGCTCCACCTTTATATTGCCCTCTCTATCTCTCTCATATCTCTATACGGCTCAGTGAATTAGTCGCATGCTGTATGAGTCGATTGTGTTTGGACCATATTGTGCCCCACGTGTTGTGGTCATATTTCACACAAGTACTGATAACAACATCAGTGCAACATCAGAAGGATGTGACATACACATGGTGCACAAAGTCTCGTTCTGCCTACGAGGATAGAGTAGCTTTTTGTTACTCTTACATTTAATAAAGATGGCAGTAGGCTACATCTTGTGACTAGAAGCGGTCTATGACTTTGAATTCTCTTTTGGTGTTGTTTCTATTATCCATCATTGAAAACCCAGCTTTTGCATATATGTGTGTAGCTTCCCTGACCTTTGCTGTACCTTGATTTTCTCACTCATTTTCTTTTACCTACTTGAGAGAGTAAGGTCTGGTGAAGGACGAGTCCCATAGCTTGCAAGTTACAGCAATTGCCAAAAGCTGATGGAACACAACCAATCTATTGACATGTTTATTATTAATTTCAGCCTTTTACATTTAAACTTTTTCTTTGTAACCTTTATCTCTGTGTCGCCCAACAGTGAATCATTTGCCCTTTAGAAAGCATGATCGAGACTTCTCAGAGTAGAAATATACATACAGCAAGCACAAAAGAATAGTTTATAGTTTGTGTGCACACACACAGACGTAAGCATGCCTGTTTTCATATATATCAAAACATAAACATATTTAAACATAAGGGTACACTTATGCATTTACAACATCAGTTCAAACCCTAGCCAATCTTGCCTTCACTTAAACCAAACTTACTGTAAATTTTAGATCTGAAAGCTTTGCTAAGATGTTCTTTTTTATCCTCACTATTTTATTCCAGTAACCAGAAGGATGAAGAACTGGATTTCTTTTGTCTTTTGATCTTGCCATCTTGTGTGTTTATTTTAACTTTTTATACTGATGTCTGTATTTTTGTCTCATCTTTCACCCTGCTCACCGACGCTTGGCTCATGGCAGTTTTGACTTCCAAACTCCAAGCAAAGAGGTCATCCGACTCGAACAGGACATTTTCATTCCTATGGCTGGGACAGGCAAGCTCTTTGTCTTCTCCACCACACGTTTCTGGAGTCAGATCAAGTCTGCTGGGTAAGACTCCCTTTTATTTTTGCTGTACATTTTTCTCAAGATGTTGACTAGTAGGCTACATTGTATAGGGGATCAATGATGCATGTAATAATAATAACGTATGGTAATTCTGACATATATTTTTTTTTTAAAGTGTGGCTTATTCTGGAAATATTTTTTAGGTTCTAGGAAAGGGCCCTAAAATCTGAGTCAAACAAAGAACTAACCTATTACATTTTTTGGCGCTGAAATGGCTTTACAGTACCAAGAGTACCATAACTCTTTCTGCACCATCATTCAGTATATCAGTGCAGTGTATAGGTTGCACCACTAGTCTTATCAAGCTGAAATTTAAGCTGTATAGAGAGAGTTAAACCTCAACAAAACATACAGATAGACCAGACCGGACAATATGGTGTACAGTGAACTTATATCCTCTACCTCCTGATTCCATTCTCTCAGTGAGTGGTTGTGAGGTGCTCTCCTGTGGTCTGCTCCTTCTCCTTCTAGCTAAGTGTTACTATTGTCCCAATCCATTTCCTGGCGCTGAAATGATCTTGCAGTGCTGACAGCGCCATAAAACCTTAACAAAACATCCTATTTTCTCCCCAGGGCGGCCGTGTATGCCAACCGCCACTACCTTGCCATCTACCAGAGGACCCACCCAGAGAGGTTGGCTAAGAACTGTGAGGGAAAGCCCAAGATTATCGGAGATGTGTTCATCCACCCGACCGCCATTGTCCACCCTACCTCTGTGGTATGTGTGGATTGTATCAAATAATAATTTCCTAGTTAACAATAACCGCATTTTGTATAAACAGCTTGTAAAATTTGTTATATGTCACTTACAGCCTACTGATACTGGTTAAGCTTTTTGCATATATCACATGGAAGACCCAAGTTCAATTCCACGTTCTGGGATTCATCCCTCTCAGCCCGGGTTGGCCTTTACAGGCAGGGTCGAAGTAGCCCATCCCTTAACTCCCCTTACAGTACAGTGTTGGAAGGGACGTTACGCCAAAACTAAAACTAAAACTAAAAGGCAGTCACGGTCTGAATAAAACGATGGTTGCTTTTTATGAATAAACAACTGAAAACCAACTATATCATGATTAACATGTTTACATGTTTGCATTCAAAACAACAAGTTTTACACATAGTCCATCTCTGATGTGCACTTCTTTGTAACTTTCCATTTTCATCTCTTGTGTTGTGTTTGAATGGCTCTTTCTATGTCAGTAGTTCTGAAGTATCGGTGTCTGTGGCATAGTGGTTAGACTCTTCACCTATCACTCAAAGGAAGGGATTTCAATTGACATGTTGGAGTGATGGATGAACATCTCTGCCTCTCTGCTGGGATGTAGTGTCCCTTTCAGCCCAGATTGCCCCTAACATCATGCACATTCCAAGTAGCCTGCTTCCATATGACCTTACAATGTTGGAAGAGAGGTAAAAAAAACAACCCCAAACCAAACCTGTTCTGAAGTGCTGTTTGTCTTCTGTTCTCAGTTGGGCCCTAATGTGACCATCGGAAGAAATGTGACTGTGTGTGAGGGAGTGAGATTGAGAGAAACCATTGTCCTGGAAGGAGCCACTCTACAGGTAAGAAAATTGGATGCACTTTGTCTCTTTTTATTTTTAACTCACCCACTGCCGACCATTTTTAAACAAGCGCTGTGTGCTGGCCATATGTAAGAAATTTTCTAACCACCATTGTTGCTCAAGTGCTAATCCTAGAGATTTGAAATTTCTCATGCAGTAAAAGCATTATCAAACAAAGACACTGCAAATATTATTGAATTAAGTCAATTAGTCTATGATATGAATAAATAATTTGTTAAAATGGGGCGAAATGGGAATACGAACTTCTTTTCACCGAGCTTGAAAAGGTAGATATGGTACTAGATCTAGACCTAGAAGCCACTCTCTTCCCCGAAGGAGTGATCTGCATTGATATCAACGTCATGCCATGAAAAACAGTAGTTATCTAGATTTTAATCAGACCCACCTTTGACAAATGGGTAAAAAACTTTGAAAATGTTTTGGTTTAGCGTTGTCAAGACTGAGCTCCTTCAGTCTTTGACAGGCCTTTACATACGCTGTGCTTGGGTAAAAGAAGAATTGGCAATTTTAATTTCCGCCAATGAAAATAACGACAACTTCCTGTAAACAGGTAATGCTGGACTGCTGCGAACTGCCATGCCTGAACTGCATTGGTAAATGTGTGAAAAACCGTGAAAAAAACTCGCCCAAGACCCTTCGCTAATGGCAGTCATTGGTCGTCGACCCTCACCCTCAACTGTTTAGTAGCGGTAGTGAGGAACTTTAAGACCTCAGGGGAAAAAATGACACACTACATGCAAGCCTTGTCTCCATTTTTTTTTTCAGTTTTGAGATACTTAAAGTTTAAAAGCCTGAAGATTTCTTGGTCAGATCTTTATTATCCTATCTGGTGTAATGGTTAGGCTTTTTGCCTTTCACACAGAGGACTGGAGTTTGATCCCTGCATTGGATGAAGATCTTCTTTATCTCTACAAGGACCTTGCTTGTGTCCCCGCAGCCCAGGGTGAAAGTAACTCATCTCTTTAATTACCTTACTGCATTACAAAAGGTGGTAAACCAAACCAAACCAAACTTGATCAGTATCATCATGTCTGAAACTTGCATAAACTGCATGAAATGCAATCCATCATAAACTCCAGATGTTTTAATCCAGGCTCTGCTGTATTCCCCAGGCACACTGTTGTGTGTTACACAGCATTGTAGGCTGGCACAGCACCGTGGGCATGTGGACACGTGTGGAAGGCACACCCAATGACCCCAACCCCAACAAACCATTTGCCAAGCTGGAGATCCCCTGCATGTTCTCCTCTGATGGGAAACTCAACCCTTCCATCACAGTTATTGGTGAGTTTATCCATTTTCTACCCCGCAACAATGTGCCATGACATAAACACAAGATGGAATAACGTGCCTGAATTTCATTCGGACAAGCTAAAAGTTGATGAAATAGCCAGATAAACTAGTTATGTACCATAAGAATCGTTGTAATTAGTGGGGGTTTTCATGAAAACCATTTGCCAAGCTAGGGATCCCCTGCATGTTCTCCACTGACGAGAAACTCAAAACTTCCATCACAGTTACAGAAAGTCTCTTAGGGAAGGGGGAGGGAAATCATGTTAATGAGTTTGATCAGTCAGCCAGATAGAAGCTGCACAAACCAATTTAATGCCACAAGAGTCAATGTGCAGGTATGTCTAGCATAGCAAGCACCCTTCCCTGCTCCACACAGAATCTATCAATTTTGGTGATTTCACAATCCATTGACTCTATAGTAGGCTACACACATGGCCAATATTATCTTACAGTGTCGAAGGAGCCGTATAACCCAAATAAAAAAAAAATGAGGAATGCATTATGGAAAATTGTGGCAGTATAGAGACTATCGTTTACCTAATTTTTTTGTCATGATGAGAAGTTTTACTGTATCCATATGTGTACTCATCTTTCTCTGCTTGGATTTCATCTTTGAATTGAAGAACTCAGAGATAGTATTTTTTTAATTGATTTTTTAAAATTGAGATCAATAAAAAAAAAACTGACTTAATAATGGTACTGATTTTGCCCTGAATAAATTGAAAATTATATACTGGTAAGTGATTATTAATACTGGAAACTTCTAATACAAATCCTGCTTATTGTGTGACCTTGCAGGTTCCAACGTTCAAGTTCCCCCAGAGGTCATCATTCTGAACTCCATCGTGCTGCCACACAAGGATCTCAACGGGTGCTACAAAAATCAAATCATTTTGTGATGTCATTCACTGGTAGCCTTGACCTTCCAAGTATTGAGCCTTACTCTGCTGTTGTTTCCGTATTTCATACAGTGGGTGTTCAGCCTTCATCTTCATATCAGGTTGAAATAGTTAGGTGAGATAGTTTGGGTTTTGTTTTTTGTTTTCGTTCGTCTTAGAGTGGATGTTATGCCATCATCTTCATACGTAAAGATTGTTTGATGAGATTGTTTGGGTTTTGTTTTGTTTCTGAAATTTTTTTGATTTGTCTTAGAGTGGATGCAATGTCATCATCCTCCTATGTTGAGGTTGTAATGTGAGATTGTCAAAGGTGGGGTCTTAGTTTTTTTTGTTTCTCATTCGTCAAAGAGTGGATGCCATGCCACCATCTTCATATGTTGAGGTCGCGAAGTGAGACTGTTTGGGTTTTGAGTGTTTGTTTTTTTCATTCGTCTTAGAGTGGATGTTATGCCATGCCACCATTTTCCTATGTTGAGGTTATTAGGTGAGATTGTCGGCAGGTTTTTATTTGTTTGTGTTTTTTTCTCATTCCTCACAGAATGGACGTCATGCCACCTTCTACATGTGTTAAGGTTGTACAGTAGAGTTGTTTAAGCTTTTTTTTTCTCCATCCGTCCTAGAGGGGACGTCATGTCACCACCTTCGTATACTGAGATTGTTAGGGTTAAGTGGGTGTTTTTTGTTTGGTTGTTTGGTTTCATTGTCCTTTGAGCCTTCATCTTCAGGCCTACCTGTTTGTTGTTTTGAGTATTTTTTACGCTTCCATTGTTTTAATTTTATAGTGGGTTTTTAAGAAGTTCCTGTTTGCATGTACATCAGAAAAAGCTTTTTAGTTAAGTTATTCATTTACAGAGGCCTGTTTGGCTGTTTTGGCCAAAAACTGACTTCATGCAGGGAATATACTTGTTCGATTTGTCAAAGAGGATACCATGAATGTTCTAAATGTGGTGAAGGTAAACCTGGTAAATTATCATTTATATCACCCCAGACATTGTTTGTGTGTGTAGTTTTCAATCGGAGCTGGTCACATCAAGTCTGGTGGAAGACTTATAATGATGTTGTTTACACTGCCCACTTTACATTCTTTTGCAAGTGTTTTTTTTGCTTTTCATAGTTGTATTCCTAGATGCATTAACATTGACAGGGTGAAAAACACATAAATAATACTGTATGATTTTTGTCTGTCTGTATCACATTTTTTCAGCACATGCAAGTTCATATCCTTGTGCGCAAGTATAACTATTTGTGACATTTCATGCTCACGTTCATACAGAGAGCTCAACTTCGGCTCAATTTTTTTTCTGAAACTACTGCATGAATCTTTCCCAAACTTTGCATAGATGTTTGTTTTCATTTGTCTCAACAGTATTACATTTTTCTGAGTGGATTTATGTCTTATTCGAGAAATTTCGTCAGCAAAGATCAATTAAAAACAAGAAGGTGCCAAAACGGGAATATCACAAGCTTTACATGAGCACAAGGTCCAGAGTTGATTTTGTACTCACTTAGTCTTGTGACATCAGTGAAAAATTAGCTCCAAGTTGCTATTTGCTGTAGAGTTTTAAAAATTCCTGAATTTATCGAACAACAAATATTTTACCATACTTTAATAGTATGATAATTATTGTTTATACCAAGTTAATTTGATAGTTACTATCAATGAGCAGGGTAGTAGGCCTATATTTGTTTGTAACCTACACTGGAAAATAAATTATTACATTTTAGAAGGTTGTTACCTCTTTTGTATGAAAGAGAGATATCAGGATTGTCACTTGTGCATGCTTACCATTTTGTAGTATCTTTTATCTCTGAACATTGATCAAAAGGGTTGCATGGTCACTGACAGTTAGTCTTTAAATCAGAGTCAAGTTTGAATAAGAAATTCTATTCTTCATCAGCTTGTTGTTTAACCACTCACAGATCCCATCCCAAAACATAGGTTGATCAGATTGTCCTCATCAACGCGATGGACAACACACACACATGTTAAACAAGAAAACAATGTTATATTTCTTTAAATATCATTGCATATTTTAGTCACTAGTTACTCCAAACCTCTTTTCATGTAAGCTCCAGCAGTAGTCACAACAAGGATTGACAGGATATTCTTTGTTTCCTTGAAAAAACCTGCACAGGATTCTAAGCGTATGAAGGCAGTATCGAATTTGTTCACCCATTTTGTATTTTTTAATGATTTGCAGTGGTGCTGTTCTAAATCAATATTTGACATGTAACAATTGTGGTTAGGAAAGTTTTGAGTATTGATATCGTGATATGTGTACAACAGTTCTATCTTGGTTTCCTCAGTTTTTGCATCTACTTCTTGTATCAGAGAAATGAAAGTGAAGAACTGCATTTTTGTCCCTTAGTTATTGATGTGTGAGTACTTTGTGCAAGTCACCGTTACAAATTACATGCAGCAAAATGTAATTAATTGTCAAATTGAACATTGTTCTACATATAAGTGTGCAAGATAAATGTGTAGGTCTCATCTCTCTTTGTGTCTTTGTTGGTCTTTGCTGTGGAGTTTGTGCCTGTCTTTGTGGTCTTTGAGAGGCAGCAGATTACTCTTCTCTCAATGTAAATGCTATAGTGGTTGCTACTATGTGTGGTGGAACATTTTACATGATTTGACACAGATTTTGTGTACTTTACTGATTGTTTTTACTAAGTAATTGAAAATTATGAATTTCATGTGTGTGACCATGTATTCATTGTGTATCTATTTGCCAATGCCATACTTATGTTTAATTCTAACCTTCAACTCTATTTAAGCTAATATTTATGATTTCAATAATTTTGTAAATACAATATAATAACTTACTTTTTCTGAGCATGAGTACGGACAGTATTCAGTGCTCCACCCCAAGGAATTGTGATACCGGTATGTTGCTTGTATAAAGCATTTATTACTTGTGGGAATTTCTGGTATGATTTCTTTCATTTTATGGTATTGATAATGTGGATGCTGCTTCAAACATCATGAGGCATGGTGAGAGAGAAAGAACAAGCAGCAATATTTAATAGTATTAATAGTCCTATTGTGCCAACCATAATGGCATGCTTTTGCTATCATTGAAACTTCAGGAGTTTTGTAATACATTCATGAACGTCTTTGTAGTTGTTTTTTTTTGGGAAAGACTAAATTATTACTGTTTTGACACTGCAATCAAAAATAGAGTGTGGAAGAGTAAAATAGGATTTTTTAAAAAGTTTTGACATTTTTGTTTGTTAAGAGAATTCGTCAACCATTTCACAAAGGGACACAACGTCAAAATTTGCAGTTTGAGTTATCCTTACCATGGGAGGTTGCGTGTTTAGATGTATGTTCTCTCAAAGCGGCATATTGATAGTTTTAAAATGTGCACATTGTTAGCAGTAAACATTAACAGTTTTTCAATAAGTAATAAATTAGAGAGCGCTTAAAACTGTGAAGTGACCTCCTGAAAGTTGCCAAATATAATACAAGCCTTTGTAAAATGGATGGCAAATTAGGTGAATGACTTAAGGTCTGACCATTCTTGTTTGTCATCCAAGTTTGACAAATGTTTTGGACAGTGACAAGGAAAAAATCTAATGAGCGTGATTACATCAAGTAAAAAAAACACTCTCTGAATCAAATCTGCGTTGTGTGGACCAAGAGCCATTGTGTACTAATGTAAATAATGACATGTAATCTGTAGGGGGCCAGGTTAATCATACAGAGGTTGGATGACTTCTGAATGCTTCAAGTTGACTTCTTATCTATTTCTTAATAGGAGAAAGTTTGAAAAGACCTAGAGTGGGATGCACAAAAGTATAGTAGCCACGTACTGCTTATCTCTTAGACGGTGTTTTCGTAGTCGCTCCTATTTACACGGTATGTTCGAATGTACTTCCGTCGTCTCTCGTCGAGCGTCTAGCTAATACTAACTTTTTTGCCGAAAGAAACCGAAAACCA
>JAUKPP010250525.1:0-12747 GCA_032273245.1 Phyllaplysia taylori
ATCCTAGGCTAAATTCTAATTGTGTCACAGGTCAATGGCAGAAATACAGGGTCATAGATCTAGACTCTACTTCTAGTTATAATAATACATGTAATAGAAAAACAACAAAGCTCTTCTTGTTTTTTCAAATCCATATATGGGACAGTAAAAAAAAAAGTTGACTTTCTTAACATTTGACTCAATAAAGCGTGATTACGATTTGTCAATACCAGTTTTAAGTCCGTTGGAACACTGTAAGGCCATTTAAAAGACAAGCTTGTCAAGGCCAACCTTGGCTGAGAGGGGCGAATCCCAGCATAACAAAAACCAATGCTCGCTGCACGTGGGATCGAACTCCGATCTTCGGCAGGATAATTAAATACCCGGTAATGAATGCTAAGAGCCTAACCATTACACTACAGACGCTGGTGTAAAGAGTGAGTTTGAAATTAGACTGTCATAGAATTACATTTATTGCAATTCATGATCCCTCCGTATACAAGAACTTCAGCAAGATCATTGCCTTTCTCACTCTGGACCAGGGTTTCGTATAGGCAAACAAACAAACAAAAAAACTTTCCACTTTTCTCTATCCTGGGCTAGCTTTTTAACATCATTCCATGACTTTCCATTTTTCTGCACAAAATTTTCTCTGACTCTTCTCCAGGTTCCACGTGGCCTACCCCTTGATCTCTGACACTTACACATAGGAGTTTGGTATCAAGAAAAGCTACATAATAAGCAGAAGGCCACTGTCGCTCACCATTAAAATATGAATCATGGTCACATGGTCGATTTTTCTTTTGGGTTCTCATGGTGCTGACAACTGTCAGTGGTCAGAGATTGAATAAAATATCAAAGATGCTGCTTCTTCAATTATTTTACAGTACGGTACAGTATTGCAAGGGGCAGCAAACTAAAACTAAAACTATACAAATACATTATACAGTGAACTCGGATAACGGGATTTTCAGGACCGGTCTAGTGCCCTCATTACATTCGAGGTCTTGTATTACAAGTTTGAATACAAGATATTTTAACAAAGACAGGGAGGGACTGGGCCTTTCATATAGGCCGATCTCTTGTTACAGCCAAGATTTCTTTACTTCTCATGCTTGTTATGGCCTACATGTATTCAAGTTCCACTGTATTTTCATGATTGCAAAAATACATGATGTAAGTAAAAGCTTCAGGGCTCAAGGTACCTTCCTCTAATTTCCTGGACTATTACATGTACTATTTACTCAAGAACGTGGGTAGGTCCACATTCCATCATTACCAATCCGTGTACCTTTAACCAGTACCTTAAAGATAACATCTCTTAACCGGCGTCTGTGATGTGATGGCTAGGCTCTTTCATAGTCAGCCAAAAACCCGAGTTCGATCAAACCTGCGTAAGATCCATTTTTCTGCCTGGATTTGTCCCTCTCAGCCCGGGCTGGCACTGACACTACAGGCAGGGTCGATTTAACCTGTCTCCAAAATGACCTTACACAGAATTGCATGTAACCTCCCTACAACAAGTCCTTTTTATTTCATCCATTTGAGATGGACTGAGTTTGTTCCATCATTGATTTTGAGACTAGAACTGATCTGATCTCTGACTGTAAAAACAAGTGCTCAAATGGATTCCAGAGATAGCCACTAATTTGTTTTCTTAAAAAGCAGCATTTTTCCCCCTCGAGAATGCAGGACTAGCTAGTACTTTCTGTTTGATGAAACACACTTTCCATAAAAACACTTAAAAAATGTACAGAAAAAAAACCCACAATAACACTGTCTCTGACACTCCCAGTACTTTTTGCTTTGAGGGTTTCAAGTTTCCTTTTTCGCAACCTTGAAACAAACTACAGTGAAACTTGGGTATAACAAGACCGCAGGGACCAGCACAATGTTTTCTCCTTATATTCCAGGTGTTTTAACAAAGACAAAAAAGGACAGGGTTTTTAATTTCTTCTAGTTAAAACCGAAGTGCTGTTATATTCCATGCTCGTTACATTCCAAGTTCCACTGTATTTTGCTATTCAACAAATATAAACAAAATTTACAAATCAACACGTGAAATAAAAGAAGGCTGTGAAAGTTTTCTCAGTCTGTATTCTTCAAGGGCTTGCAAAGAGACAGAAAGTCATGGGATTAAGGGAACAGCAAAAGGTGTGGTCACAACCATTGACGAGGGAAACAACAGACCACTCTCACACACACACACACCATGCTTGTGCAACACACCACACACACACAAACAGACATCCTTGTACATCACTATAGCCCAAGTGCTGCTAAACCATTTCAAACACTAAGATTGAGTTTCTAAAACAAAGTACAATGTATTCGTCTAAGCAACAACTGGATGTGACAAGAATCAGAACTTGAACTCACAATGGTGATGTAACCAGACAGCACTGGGTTTCCCCATCCCTCCTCACTTCACACATATTATTATTTTTTTTTTTTCAAATTAACCTGCAACACCTTTCAATATACAGCAAAATATGAATGTCAGTATTTCAATTTGAGAGGGTTGAGATCTTGATAGCAGCATGTTTCCCAAAAAATTTTTTAAACCTACTAATACCCATCAGAATCCCCTTTAAAATTGTGATTTTCTAGTGTTTATAGGAAGGAGCTTTTTTGTAAAAAAAACAAAAAACAATACTAATTGGTACATGGTTTATTTCCCAAGCTTACACCCATGCTCTTGATGATATAAGTGGCAGAGCAGGCAATAAAAAAAAATTCTGTATCCACATTCACAACAAACACACCCACACACGCACACCCACACAGCAGACCACCATGACTTCTGCCCTCCACATTCATTGCACACACGGTAATCAAAGACAAAGGGCTGGGCTGCAGTTTGCTGGGTGACAACTATGGCGTAAACACAAAAGTATGATATAAATAGCAGCATCTACTTTCTCAGACGCACACACAGATACATCCTTCACCTTTTGCCACATACATACATTAAATATTGAGAGTAAAATCCACGGGCTAAAGTACAGTCGAAACATTTTATAACAAGGATAGTGGGACTGCAGTAGAATCCCTGTTATATCAGTCAATTCTCCGAGGGGAAAAACAACAAAGAAGAGAATAATAAAATGGGGATTGAAAAATCTATTCTACCAAAGCCTGTTACATCAGGTTTCGACTGTATATATATATACAGCCCTGGACTTCCTCATCCACACTCATCCCGGGATCTACATAGCAGTGTGTTATTCCCTACAGGGTTTTGGCTGGAAACGAAGCTACATTAAAACAGAAAAAACTGTAAGTCTATCTAGGCGACATTTCATACTTTGCGAGTCTAATTTTGATGAACAAGATTGTCAGAATTGTCAGAAAAGACATCAAAATGCACAATGGGCATTCCGGTCTCCTTTTATTAAAAACTCAAGCAGGTGCTCTCATAAATGATATGATTTATTTAACCCCTGACCAAGTCTTGAATTGAAAGATAAATTCCAATACAGGTGCGAGGTCAATGCAATGTCACCCTGCATGCGTGTGATGAAGAAAAAAATATCCCCCCCCCCCCCCCCCACAACTCCCCCTAAAAAAAACACCCATTCCCTTCCATTTCAGCCCCAATATTGTATAATTTCAAAATACATAAAGCCATGACAATGACTAAGTCACGAGAAGAATATGAAATTGAAGTTGAGAAACGTGAGTCATCATAAAAAGTGCTTGTGTCAGGAACAGCAACATCTAGGAACACGAAAAACATCAGCTAAATCTGAGAGAATTCTTTGGAAAAACAAGTGCAGTTTGAGATCCAAACAAATCCCTGGTCAGCATCGTGGTACATCGGTGCAGAATGAATAAATCTGTGGATGTTAGTGCGCTAGGTAGGACTGTGACTCCATGACATTATGTGCTCATCAAAGCAAGGGCAACAGCGTCATCGGTGTTGTTCTGAGTGTTGGACAACTCTTACTGTCAACATTTTTTGCACCCTCACACATTTTGTACAACCATGTCAAAAAATATTCAGGGCAAATTGCACTTAAACATTTTGTTCTACATTATAGCAAAAGAAGGAAACTCAAAAGTTATGCAAGCTTTGAATACCTAAAACCCTTCATGCCCAAAAGCTGAAAAGCATCTACGATTTCATCACGCCGTCCCACTCTATAAAACTTCTCGTTGTATAAAAAGATGCTTGACATATATACATGTATGAAAAATCTGACTGAAGTTAGCCATCCATATTACACTGTCAACAATATTAATTGCAAACACTGTATCGCTACACATACAATACAATTGCACAGCGATTAAGACTAGAAAGTGGAAGAGAGTCCACATAATGCAGGTCACCAGATGCCATCTGATTGAAATAAAACATGATTCAGTATGATGAATTTACTCTGCTTTTGGAATTTTCAGGCCTTACAGTAAGAAAAAGTTTACCAATTTTCACCAGATTGGGTTAAAGTCATGAAGAGGCTGAGCATTCCATAGATTATAATTTATCTAGCATGAAGGAAGATAAGAGCCTTATTTATGACTCAACTCAAGATATAAGTAAACATTTGGATGGTGCAATTATTTTACAACTAAACTCAAAAGCCAGTTTTATGGAAAAGTGTGTTCTTAAGGATGAAAGCTTTTTATCCAAAGCCAAAGAATCATCATAAGAAGAGGTGCGTAGGTCAAGGGTGGAAAAATGCAGCGGTCTTCATCTTCCTCAATGTAAAAAAAGATTGCCACAGGATAATATCTGACACTTGTTTTCAGTTACTGTGTGCAGCAAACAAAATTTAGGTATAACAGCACATTGAATTCAAACTCTCAAAAACACATTTCAACTAATCTGTTAGTAGAGATTGCAAAACAAAGTGCATACCCGGTAATTAAAAAACTTTTTTTTACTTTTCCCAATAAAATAACAATAATGCGTTGATATCTGTGCGTAGAAGTATTAGCAAACAATACTAAGACATATTCATGACTTTTCTGTGGAAATCCAAAATCTCAAGAGTTTGAAAGCTCGAAAGAAGTACATCCTCATGTATACGAAGGGTAAAAAGAGAAAAGAGAACAAAGGATACAATTGAGCATGGATGAAGGATGGATCAGATCATAAGTATGATAAAAGAAAAAGTCTGGATTATAGTCAGGATAAAGTCAAACGAACACATACCAGGGTTCTAATCAAGGATAAGAACGAGCAGAAAAGACAGAGAGAGATTAATGAATGAGTGATTCATACAACACTTGGAAGACTTGTACCTCAGGAGACTGAGGCGCCAAAATTTGTATTCCCCATATCACATAAAATTATGTTTTAACATTTCTTTGCAACTTCGGCCACAATTTCAGATCCATGCCACACACAAGATAGTTTGCTATCAGGCACTTATATATGCTAATCAGAAAGCAACTTGAAGACAACTAGACATAAATACAATACCGGTACTCAATTCTAAATTTGAACTCAAACAATTCTTTCCATATTGCCTGAATTTCAGGTTGTTTAGTTTGGTAAAGCGATATAGGCTGATGTATCGGTAGGTGTACACTAAGAGAAAATACACATGATGGATTAACAATTTCAAGTTTTTGAGTAGTCAGGGTACCTTTTGGTTTGTAAGGTTTGGCTTGGTTACCAGTTCAACACCCCATCCAACACTGTAAGGTCATTTGAGGGATGGCCTACTTCTACCCTGCTTGTCAGAGCTGACCTGGGCTGAGAGGGAAAAAATCCCAGGAGATAAAAACAGATCGCCCATGCTCAGAATCAAACTCGGATCTTCCGCATGAAAGCCGAAAGCCTTGGTAACAAACGAGAAATAAAATTCAAGCCTTTCTTAACATCTGTAGTGCAAACAGTTATTGAAAATCACAGACAAAACATCGAAAAATGGAGGTCACTTCCAGGAAACAAAAACAATGGCGATAAACAAATAGGGAGTCCATGCATACAGATTTTTGTTACTGGTACCCCGATTTTCTTTAAAGTTGCATGTTCTTTATTGTGGCATCATCTGTTCTGTACACAAAAGTATGTTTTCTTAAGTATCAGGTTCATTTTTAGGGAAGGCAAGTACCGTACATTTATACCCATCAAACTTTTTATGCCGGAAAAGGTGGGCGAAACAGAGTGCATCTTAAAAACTGTCAAGTCTGTAAATTAAATAACAATGAGCACCATTCAGAAATATATTGTACGGGTAAAACCCAGATATGTGCCAGACACACAGGCCAACATAACATGAAGTGAACAATGACTAAAACCCTATCATCAGTAGCAGCTGTGACAAACAAACATCTACTGAGCTACTGGTCTATGGACCCTGGGAGAACCAAACATCCAAAAAGTTCTTTGAAAATAAAAGGAAAAAGGATGGCAAAAAATATGTAAGTATACAAAGAAACTTGAACAAGACTAGTGACAGAAAATAGATGACCAAAAAAAACAACTATTGATAACGAATCACATAATTCATGAATTCTCCAATCACTCAACTAAATATGACATTATTTCAAACCAAGATGAAGCTGGAACTTGACTACAGTTTGATGTATTCTATTTTCAATTATATAGGCACTGGGTTCAGACAAAGTGCTGGCAATGCTGGCTGATGGTTTACCTTCTACATGTATTACTCTTCAAGCACAGAAATGGAATAAGTCACCGAGTTTTTCAGGGTAAACTAAGAAGTAGTGGTTCAATTGAGAATTTCAAGGTCTACTCCTTTGTGATAGAAGATGAGCCAAAAAAATTATGAAGGCTAAGACTGCACTCAAAGCATAGTACTTCTCAATCCAACACTAAAAAAATGTCTTAGCAAAAGAAGTTACCCTCTCAAACTTAGCCATGATCATGAATGTCGACCACATTTCATTCTGACATCTTTTCCCCTTAACCCTCCTCAAAAGAATATGGTTTATTTTACTGACTATTAATGTCTACTCAGTTACTCAGTAAATTCGAAAGTTGGTGTGAAAATTGAGATGACTAATTTAAGCATCCCCCATCTACACAAAAGTAAGAAAATAGCCCTTGACACGACTTAAAACCCTGTAAATGTTTTAAATAAAATTATTGTTCGTCAAGGTGATAAACAATACTAAATTCAGCATAACATTCAGAAAATAAATTTCTGGAGTAGCCCTCATCTTAAATTGCTAGCTGAAACTGAGTATAACAGGGAATTAAAACACATCTTTCAAAACACTGCACAACTTGCATCATATTGTTTTGAAGACTCAAAACCTATAGGAAATGCACACAGAAGTGCACCAATTCCCATCATGAGCACAGATATAGATTGAGGTAACTTACTCAGAATGTGTGCTATGAATTTGCTGCCACTACCAAAAGAATCATCTCTACTACAAGTACAAATCTTTATCCAACTTTTTGTACAATAGAGGCACAAGTACAAGCCATATATTGTTATGGGCTTGTATTTTGACAAATGTATGTGATCAAGGCCAAGACGCACCAATCCTGATATCACAAATTACCCATTTTGTCAACTTAGAAGATTTTAATAGAGATAAATTTGTAAACCTAAGCTACCTGTGAAACAGAGTTACCTCGCTTTCAGTTTCCCTGAAATTGAAGGCCGAGGCCTCCAGGCACGGAGGAGTACAATACCGAAGTACAGAGTGAATGCATGGATCTGAAGGGCAACTACCATAAATGCACTCCATATGAGGACCGCAGGGAAACCAAACATTTCATATGTGTATTTCTTTTCCTGAAAATACAGCATTATGTCATTGCGGAGGTCAAAGGCACCAAAGAAAATAGGAGCCAGGCCAAAGACAATGGTTCCTAGGATAAACTGCTTCAGGAGAAAGGAATTGTTGTTTGGGGTCGACCTCCAACCAATCACAGCAGCAACCAAGCTGACGAGCCAAGCGTATTCCCAGGGTCTTGGATGAGGAAGGTCCAGACGGCGAAGGCGGATGACAGTGAAACCGAAGGCCCCTGTGATACCAGGAAGGAGGCGTGCAAACACGATCAGGCCCAGTTGAATTTGCAGAAACAAAGCCAGCCTCAGGCGCCACTTATTGATGGAACTGAAAAAGACAAAATACAAACTTAATACACAGAAAGTAGTTTTGGAACAAAATCTTGGTAGCCTACATGGGATCCAGCACACATAATGTATGAAAAGGTGCCTGGATTTGGATAATAAAAAACCCTGTCCCAAAATTAGGGTAAAAATGTCCATTACAGTACCGTAAAAGTTCTCATTGGATCACAATAAAATTTCAGCAAAAAGTACTCACTTATGTATCTACTGTTCATTATAATTGTCATTGAAATCGGTGCATTTTTTCTATAGCTACACAAGGGAATGTATACCCTCAAAGAAATTCATATTAAGTGAATAAAGCCAATTCTTCAGTACTCCCATGCCCAAGACATCTTTGTGCTTGGTCAAGCTTTGCCTTGACAGATCTTGTTTAAGGGGTCCAAACAAGTTAAAGTCTGAAGGAACAAGATTTGGACTATGTGGTGGATGTGAAGTAATACCTCCTAAAGTATATCTCAGGAGTCTGTCCTTTTTCAGTAATGCAGTGTGTGGTATTGTCATGCTGCATAATGCCCCTCCTAAACTGGCATGGTCTTTTTCAATCCTGCATAACACTAACACCGCTCCATGTACTCGAATGCCTTTTTGTTATACTTCCGTGACCCAAATCTCATTCGCATGATAATGTCAATATTATTGGTGCTGATCCCTGTATTTCTACCGGAACCACAGCAGCCCCGCCGACTCTATCATTCACCAGGCTAGGCTGCTCCCAATCAATCATACAATGCCATATATATATACTTTTTCAAATCCTTGTGATGAGTCCTGAGACTACATTCTTTTTTCTCACCACACCTTGTGTGGTGGGTCTAACTACAGTCGAGCACAGATTACTCAAACCTGCCATACTTGAATTTACAGATTGCTCATACAGCACATCATTTTACCCGGATGACCTGCTATACTCTCTTTGTGTTAGCGGGACAGCATTCTCGAACACCCTTACGGATGTCTCGAACACTTCATTTCAATCAACCCCGCCAAATCTGCCGCGGGGTGATTGAAAGCCCACCAAGCCCCTACCCCCGCAGCTGATGTTGAAACACATCATTAGGGCTACACATTTACCATAGATCCAGATGTGTGCATAGGGCACTACAGCTTTCCTGACCTACTAATAGCCATGGGGGAGGAAGTGAGGGGTTGGGGTGTTGCAGGGGATGGGACTTGTTTGAACACAGACGATAGTGTGGGCGTTTTAGTGTACGATGTGGGAAATTTGAGAACCAAGGCAGATAGAGAAGATGAGAGGGGAGTGACAGCCACATTATAAACTTTGCTGACGCTGGGACTGGGAGGAGGAGGAGGAGGAGGAGGAGGAGGAGGAGGAGGAGGAGAAGAAGAAGTAAAAGAAAAAGAAGAAGAAGAAGAAGAAGAAGAAGAAGAAGAAGGGACTGCGATTCATTTATAAAAATAGCCACATCGGCGCCAAGAATAAAAAAATGCGGGGCTTTAACTTCAACTTGAAGACGCTGACAACACCAAAAGAGAAAAAGAGAAAGAATGTGAGAGACCAAGAACCTGAAGCAGGTGGAGAAGCTGGGAGAGAGAGAGAGAGAGAGAGAGAGAGAGAGAGAGAGAGAGAGAGAGAGAGAGAAAAGGAGAGAGAGCGAGAACTATGTGAAGACGTGAATGGACTCGTGAACAAACGAGCAAAGGAAAACGAATGAAATAGGATGCCCACTTCAAAACACAGTGCCTGCTTGCGCAAAAGGTGAAATCAACAGAGCTGGAAACATTTTTGCCTCGACTTCACGGCCCTCGTAAAAGAACTTGAATTTTGGAAATCCGCCAAGAAATAAGCGAGTTATGAGTTATGATGGATTGGCAAAAGTCGGCGTTAAATCTTCCCTGTATTTTCTCACCATACTCAAACCGCGGGTCTGGCAGAGACAACGCAAGCAAAGTCAAGAGGAGGTAATTCTGAGCGAGAGTGTTCCCCCGAGGAATTTCCGTACCGAGAGAAACAAACCCAGTTCGTTCTAAGTTTAGCGCGGCTGCCACGTGGTGATTGGCTGCTGAGCAAGAGAGAATTATAAAAGCAGAAGCACTGATTGACTGAAGAAGGAGAGAAAAATTTTCCATTATCTCCCCGCAATAATGGCTGGGTGCTTGGAACCAGTTGATGGTCTTTAACAGGGATTCGCACAAAATAGTAAACCTGTAACTCTGATCGGTTTATCGTAACACAATTATCAATTACATAAATGGAAAGATCTACTTATCTCCTATGCAGCGGAGGCACCCTCCATTGCGAAGGGTCGTGTTTTGGGAAACTGAGCACAGTCAGATCGATAACTCGTAAACTATTGACACTACGAAGCCGAGGAACCCCGTAATGGATTGACCAACATCTCTTCTGATACTGATTGGTGCCGAGATGTCACGATACATTCGGAAACACTGCGCTCACATCATTTCCCGCACACACTACTTTCATTTTCCTTGCCAGAACCCTAGTGCCGCGCAAACCATATCCTCTTTCCCCGCTCATAGCGATGCGAAGAATTAATGGACTTTAGATCTGATTGCACCATAAGAACAAAGGAGAGTTATCTAAATAGCATATCAATTTCTATGGGGTTATTATGATCTGGAAATTGTGTGGCCGGGCTAAAAACCAGTAAAAGGGTATTGGCGCGCAGCCAGCGCTTACCAGATGTGTGCAAAATCAGGGCAATGTTGCTTTTGTGCTAATTCAGGAACTGAGTGAGAGAGAGAGATAGACCCAGGGCCAGACTGGTTGTTGAACTTCAACTTAAAGAGCAGGCTATGTTTAGTAACGTAAAAAAAAGTCGCTATATAGCTCAAATTGCTTTAAACAAGTTAGTTTTATCATAATTTGTTAATTTTTTTTTTTTTTTCTATCCGTGGAGCGCATAACTAAAAAAGTTATAATAATTTTTCACGTCGTAAAATCGCACCAACTCACAAGTAAGTGCAGAAGTAAAATAAAAGGCGTCATTCGAATGTGTGAATTACGTCACAATTTATAAGAAAAACATTCTTTGTGTCACTTCCGGCAAAGTACAGCTGGCAGCACTTAAAAAATGGCGTACACTTGCATTGTTGTTGGCTGTAATACAAGAAGAGGATTTTTAGCTGAGGATGGGGAAAGGATGTCAATGTTCAAAACAAGCTGAATGCCGGGCCAACTCTGTTACAATAGCCTGACAACCTACATAATGTAGCCAGGTAATAATAATAAATAGCAGCTGACGATGCTGCTGTGCTACCACTACCATCCTGAGGCTTGAACACTCGTGGTTCTAGTTCTAGATGGGATGGTGTAATATGCCGATAGGGTAACAATAAGCCCACTAGATCTAGATAGAATCTAGACTACAAGGCCTCGACTATCCTTTCTTAAGGATTCTGTGCGCATGAGCAAATCAAAGTAAATACAGAAAAGTTACTAGTCTAGTAGTTTAGTGGTGGAATCATGGACACTGACGGAGATCGAGCTGGGAATCGGGACCACAATATTTAGGTACCGGTAGTGCCGACCTTTCAGCAAAGTTCAATTTCGAGTAACACGCGCGTGTTGACGTTTCATAGGATAGGCTCTTTAACAACCAGTGCCAGTGTGGTGAGTGTGGGCCGTGGGTCTCAGCTGGCCTCGTCACTCCTTCTCTCCTATGTTCGACTTCATCACCAGAACTAACTTCTATCCCTACTCCTTTTTCTTGGTAGAGCAATAATAAAGAAATCAGTAGAGTAAGAGAGTAGGGTTTAGCAGCAGAAGATTCAAGAGACAGAGCCTCTCTAGAGAATAGAAGATTCGGCGCTTTTTCGGTAGTTCCCACCCCGGTGATCTTGTAGTTTCGTTCGTTAAGGTTAAAGTCAGGTCAGAGTATCGATATTATCCGGGTATTGAAGATGAGTGAACAAAGCATGAGACTGGAAGGAAACAACATTTTTATGTTACAATTCAGAATTTCCATTTCCATCTAAGCCAAGCTCTGTAGAACAATGCTTAGATGAAATCGTTCTGAATTGTAATAAAAATGCTAGGATGGGAGTTACCTCCTGGTCTCCTGCTTAGCTCAATCTACTTCGATACCCGGGCGACATCGATACCCGAACTTTGACTTTAACGAACAAAACTACAAGATCACCCCCACCCCAACTATTTATATAGCAAAATATCATCACTACACTACCGGAAACTTCTGAGTTTTCTTTGATATGCGCATGCGCATGGAGGAATGAATTTAATCTGCCAGGTTGGAACAGTCAGAATAGGAATGAACGAATGAAGAGAGAGAGAAAAACGTATTATATTAGTCAGGAGTCAGGTGGGAGACCCCCCCTCCCCCCCCCTTACGATTGGTCCAGCTTTCCTTTATTCAGACTAGATCTACATCGGATTTCATTATCTAACTTGAGTGGCAACCGGAAGGAAATCAGCAATGTAAATATTTTGCTATAAATAGTTGGGATGGGAACTACCGAAAAAGCGCCGAAGATTCTTGTGGAGGAGGTGCGGCGCTTTTTCGGTAGTTCCCACCCCTACTTTTTATATAGCAAAATACTACCAGAAAACTTCTGTGTTTTCTTTGATCTGCGCATGCGCATGGAGGAATCAATTTAATCTGCCAGGTTGGAACAGTCAGAATAGGCGGATTCTATGAGAAATGTGCACCCAGTTACTTTTTCACCTCAATTTTGTGAAAATTTCAAAATTCATCAATAC
>JAUKPP010250536.1:0-10141 GCA_032273245.1 Phyllaplysia taylori
TCTCTCTCTCTCTCTCTCTCTCTCTCTCTCTCTCTCTCTCTCTCTCTCTCTCTCTCTTTCTCAAGACCCCCCCCCCCACACACACACACACACACATATGCATATATACGCACACTCGACCTCTCCTTTCTCTCTATCCCCCTCGAACACACATACTCTCTCTATCTCTCCCCTCCTACGAGTTTATCCCTCTTTCTTCTCTCTCTCTTTCTCTGTTGTTTATATGTGTGGGCGTCTGTCTGCTAGAGTGTGTTTATGTACGTGCTTGCATGTGTGTGTTTGTGTGTGTGTGTGCGCGCGCGCGCGCGTGTTTGGAGTACTGGGCCTGGTTGTCTCATATGTCGTTGTTGATTACTTATTGTAGAGCAATATATTCACAGAGTTGAATGACCCACCGCACACACGACTTCATGTGTATTTAGTGGACATCACCCCACCCCCCACCCCCCTCTCCCTTCCCTCTTATGACTGTCTTTGTTGTGATGCGCTACTTTCTCGGGGCTAAATAAGCAAATTATTCACGATAAGATAATCCCTGGACTTCTCTGACCAGAAAGATAAACCCGAGCTATGACTGACAGGGGTCTTTGAACTGTCTCATCAACGGCGTACATGATAAAATTGTCCACTGACCCATCTAGAAGTGCAAACTCTTTTTATGCGATGGACGAAGGGTTTATTTTGGTCAAGAGGTTTGCCATGTTTAGGCGATAGACCCTCATGACTCATAAGTGCAGTTTAACTTGTCCAGGGCGACCACCTATTTTGTTGAGCTGAAAGGTGGTCGTTTTCGAAGGGTTGTCGTCTTAAAGAGTGACAAAACAAAAATAAATTCGATATTTAGAGTCAGATGGGAAGTGGTCGTTTGCACAGGTGGTCGCTTCAAGAGGTTTGGTTTTTACATATTATTTATTTGTGGTGCATCTACGTCTTGTAGTGTTCTAGTAATTGGATTGAAGTTGAAGGATTCTGCAGCAGGAATAGGTTGGGCTGAGCTATTTTTTTAGCTGTTCTTGTTGTTTGTTTTGGTTATTATTCTTGCTTTGTATAAGGTTGCTTTTTTCGTTTTTGTTGTTGTTGCTGTTTTCCTTTTGTTTTGCTTTGGGTTTTGTTTTGTTTTTGTGTTTTTTGCTTAATCATTATATAAATTCATGGACTTACCTTGGTTGTTTCTGTTGCAGTTGTATTTCGCTTTTACCTTTTTGTTGCTTTGATTATAATCATAATTTGTGTCTCCTCCCCGGAAATAAGAATTAACATATATATCGTGCCTGCCAGGAATTGCTGTCATGTTAAGTTTTGTCATCTAGACCCAAGCTGGGCCATATACCAGCGCCACACACACGGGCGTGGACTGTTTTCTTTGTGTGTGTTTTGTTTTGTTGTCTCTTCACAAAAGGCTTTCTTTTATTTTGTCTCTCATTATATTATGGGTAGAGACAAGGGGGGGTGGGGGGGGGGGACGAGAGAGAAAGTGAATGTGCGTTTGTATAATGAGGAGGGGGAGTAGAGACAGAGAGAGAGAGAGAGAGAGACGTGATGAAGGGCGCCGCACACCCACTCAAACGCGTGGAAAGGAACAAAACAAGACAAACGACCGCACATAAGACGAAGACAGAAAAGAAACAAACTGATTTAGTCAAAGAGCATGATTCATGCATTTGTTTATGTTTACATCATTATGCATCATGAAGTTCCACGAGTGTCATGCATAAGTGGCACTAGCGTCGCCCCCGGCGAGTCTGGCATTCTCATGACATGTCCGTAGTAAATACTTCATCTTCTACAATGGCAGACATGGCATGTTTCTGCATATGATGTCAGAGGACATTATTGTTTTGTCTGAGGAGAATCGCTGTGGCTCAGCCGCTCTACTCCGTGCGTGCATGATACAAGGACATGTTGCCTACTTTTGCTTTTTGCAGGGTTGCATAATAATGTTACGTTGAGTTTGTTGATGCGTGCGTGGTTTTGTTGGGTGAAGGTTTGGAGTACGTAGTTTTCTATTGATAAAGATACTCAAGTGGCCAATCCAATTGGACGACGTTCATTGATACTTGGGCAGCCCGCGAGAGTGGATGATGATTTAGAAGAGAGCTATGATATATTTATGACAAAGGAGCACTCGCAGAGCAGTCGGCCTGCAATTGGTGGCTGTGACTTTTTACCCTTGTCTAATTAATTCATACTGAGGTGGCTGTTGGAGTGTTTGTATTCAATTTGCTCTCATAAAGAATAAGAGTTCCTATTTTCATGTTATGCATGTACTTGTATTGACAATTCCATTTACACAAGGCGTGGGCCCACTTTAAAGAGATTTTATGTCATTTTTATCATCTATTATTACGCCGATGGGATAATAATACCCCGTACATTTTAGCTCAGGTGCACTGTTGTCAAGTTTCTTCCTAAAATCTACGATACTAATGAGACCTTGTAGTAGTTTAGTACCTGTTCGCGCCTTGGTGACGTGAGGGAAATTGTAAATTCACGTAAATGTCTTTTCCAAGGACACAACTTTGAGTCTTCGCTGGTGTTTGAACCCACGGTCTCGCGTTTTCAAGTCCAGTCAGCTAACCGCCCGAGGTCGTCCAGTGTTTTGCGCACATCCATAGCTAAACCAGCAGCACAGCTGGCGCCTCTAGGAGTAAGTACTTGCAGAGATTGTATAAGGTGCTACTTGCAAAACTTCGCGCACTTCTTGACTCCAACTTTCCCACGGTAATGCACTTTATGTCCACCGAAAGTGCAAACATTATTCAGCCTGCGTGAAGAAGAGATGCCTATCTCACATAGTTTCCTGGAGATGTGGCGTATCGTAGATTGCTAAGTATTGTGATTTATGCAAAGATATACGCTTGGGAACAGAGGAAGTGAGCAAACTACCCTAGTCACGTGAGACTGAAATGTCTCTCACGGACACTGCTGCATTTTCTTCCCCTTGGTATTCACCCTAAAGTATTTGTCATGGTGTCTAAGGCATGTTATTCGGGTTTTTCTTTCACCTTCGTTCGATTGCGTTGGTGCAAATTGAATGGAAATTTTATTTCTTAAAAGATTGGAAATTCTTTCTTCCAGTCTCTGATCGTATTTCTTGTTGCTCAGCTAATGATAATGGCACTCGAGAAGCCAATCAAAATAGATGATGTTCATTGATAGGCCTACTTGGGCTGCCCGCTAGAGTAGATGTTGATTTAAATATTATATCTATACAAATTAATTCTGAACAGAATGCCAAATAGACTTCACAAAGTATGGTAAAGTCGAGTTGTGCCAGGCACTCTGTGTTGTGTGACTGGAAACTTTCACATTCCATAGGCTGTTTAAAGCAGTATTGAGATGATTCAGGTCCCTGAAGCCATTAGGCCACCACCCCACCACTTCGCCGTTCGCTGCCTACTGTCCTGGGTCCGAGTAAACTGATTTGATTGATCGACCATCGAGAGTAGAACGAGTACCCCGTGTAGTG
Source organism: Phyllaplysia taylori (assembly GCA_032273245.1). Lineage (NCBI taxonomy): Eukaryota > Metazoa > Mollusca > Gastropoda > Aplysiida > Aplysiidae > Phyllaplysia > Phyllaplysia taylori. The sequence goes on from JAUKPP010250536.1 coordinate 3,470, forward strand.
ACTCCTGTTTGAGTTATGCATAATGTTTAACTGCCGACATTGAACGCATAATGTATTCAGTTCCCGACATAGTATTTCACTAATGTAAGCATACTTTTTACTTCGCGGCAACTTCGTTTTTTTATTTTAGAAAGAGACTAAGATAAATCATTATTTGCCCCCTTAATGGTATAACGGTGTCATAGAGAATGACAACAAGCTTTAATTGATTCAATACAGTGTGTTTTCTGAATTCATTCAAAGACTTTTCTATATGCCTTGGTTTTAGTGAGCGCTTAAAGTATGCCTTGTAGTTAATTCTACCAAAAGAGTGATGGATTAAACTTTAAAGATCATATCCAGTATAAATTTTCCATCGTTCGTTGTTTGTTTTTTTTGTTGTTTTTTTTGTGTGTTTTTTTCTTGGTTTTGGGACTACAAGCGTGCTCGCGTGAATATATTTACGAAATACTAAACGTTTCCACTAAAATCTACTTCCTTTTCATGACGTCCCGTGGAAGGCAAATGTCTGAAAACTTTGACATGAACTTCATCATGATGTATACCATTCTCCATTATCATTATGTCAACTGCATTCTGCTGGAGATTTGTCATTTTTATCGCTTCGCGAAGGGAGAACATGCCCGTGGGAAGACGTAGAAAGTACGAATGAATAAAGAAGGGGAAAACTGTAATTTTCTGAGGACAAAGGGGCGAGGCTGTCATTCCAGGAGTGTAAGGTTCAGATCGCGACCCCTTTGTCTCCAGCACCGATCTGTTCCGTGCAGGCATTGCGTGGCTTATCTCGCTCCCACGGTGAGCCGGGACACAGAGCTCTGCTCCTTCAGAGAACTTATGTATTGAGAGGAGAAATAGCCGGGACACAGAGCTCTGCTCCTTCAGAGAACTTATGTATTCAGAGGAGAAACGTCTAGGGACAACCGTGCGTGCAATTCAGACGTGGCCGCGGATTACAACAACCAAGCACAGATCACCGTTCTTACTTGAAACATTTTCTGTTGTTATTCACGCTTTAATTGTATCACCCAGATTATAGTAATGATGATGATAATAATAGATTGCATTTATGTAGCGCATTTCGCCGCTCGAAAACGAGCTCTATGCGCTTAGCAACCATTATTACCCCGACAGACCAAGTCATTCGAAACCTTTTCAACTTCCTGGGAACCATAATTCGCGTTTTGGGGGGCTTCGTTTCTCCTCTCAATATGTAAGCTCTCTGGCCCTTCTGGTGTTGCGATTTGCTGATCACAGTGAACAATCTCGGCACACCAGCTGACACAATGTCACTCTCGTTGCACCTGTTTCCAATTAAAGTTTTTATGTCGCGGCGTGGTCACGATAAAGCAGATAAGGTGCGTGCAATGTTTTTTCGATGTTTGTCTTAGGCTTGTAGTACACAGCCTCACCTCTCCGCACCATAAAAAAGTGCATGGAAACTTAAGTGTGGAACGGAGTGGAGTGAACCTGGGACTATCGACACAGACTGCAATAAGACACACGTATATATAATATATACAGCGTTTGGCTCTCCAGGCCTCACTTTGTGCTGAGTGCAGCATGGGCTAGGGACTGTTACCTTGTGTCTTCATTGTTCCTGTCTCGGCTCTTGACCCACTGATGTGATGCCGGACTGTTTTCAGTGTGGAAGATTCCTGTATGTCATTGTAATTGTGACAGATTTAGCGCCCGGCGTCCTTTCTTCTTTTTTTTTTGGTTTTGGTGCCAAGCCCCATGCAACATGGTAAGGTCATTTACCTCCGAAATTTACGTCCATCTCCGATAGGACGGAGACGGAGCCATGAAAACTCCGAGAAAATCTCGGTGAACCTCCCCGGATTCGAACCCTGGACCTTCTCGTCATCGTCCTTTCCTATGCATACTCCCTTAGTATGCAGTTCTCTTTAAGCCTTTCCCCAAATCCCAAATGCCCACACGAAAAAAAAATCAAATGCACTTCCCTGCACAAATACTCAATGATTGATTTCCTATGAATGTGAGTATCATTGCGGTGAAGACTCTAAGCACGCCACTGTCAACACACAAGACAGATTGATGGCAGCATTAAAATTTCTTGTCCAGATGTGAGGACATAGTATGCACACCGTGTGCGCGCGTGAGTAAGCGAGTGAGTACCAACCGACGCCGCCGACCGTGCGTGACAGTTCTTCGATCTGGCTCACGGCATTTCGTGCCGTGCAGGTCTTCCTTCTGTAGCGAGGAGCGTTCACAGGGAGCGAGGTGCCAACTCGTTTCGCGTGGTGCTAAATGGTGCGCGTGACGATGGTGACAATGCACCTACGTTTGCCACTCCTGCGTACTGAGTTGTTCTTCTTGCGCTTGTGAGTTGGATTTTTTTGTTTTGTTTTTTCCGGGATGATTTTTCGATTTTGATTTTGTTTGTATTCCTTGGCATAATGTGATTTTATTTCTGTTATCTGTCTGCGTGACTGTTCGAGGCCTTGACTACCTGAGTAAGGAGGTGAATGTGTCATTCATGATTGAGGCAGTGATTTTTTCCTCGATTGTGGTTTCTTCTTCTTTTATAATGTCGGGGTTGTTGTTTTTCATACTCTCGCTCTGCATGACAGTTCGAGGCCTTGACTACTGTGTTAGGGAGGTGCGTGTTTCATTCATAATTGCTGAGGTGATGTAGTGATTTTTCTTCTGTCGCTTGGGAATTTCCATCTCTCGCTTGACGTTGGGTTTTTTTCCTGTCTTTACGTAGTGGGATTTGTCTACTTTCACTCTCTGTATGGCTGCAGGAAGCCTTGACTGTCGGTGTGTGGGACATGCGTGTGTCATTCATGATTGTTCAGTCGAGAGAAAGCACAGGCAGTCGTTGTGTTGTGTCTGTACGTGAGAGAAGTTTCATGGTTAGGAATTATAGTTTGGGACGTGAGCCCTGAGCTTCCTGACTGTGGTGTGGTGTACACGTAAGGCTTTGTCTCGAAAATAGGACAGTAAAGTTTATACTTTACCATTATTGACCCAGGTCAATTTTGCGGGTCTTTTGTTTTTAAGCTATGTTCTGTATGCACTAGATCAGTCTTTTGTTTTTAACCATTGTTCTGTATGCACTAGGTCGGAGCACTCATTGCGAACTGTTTGTCACGATTTGTTCTTGTACATCAGATAACCATGCATAGCATGTGCTTGTGTTGCACTTAGTTTTTCTGCCGGCTTAAAAACTTTTACTATCTCATGGCTTATGTTGTATGTCCCAGGAAATATTACGTTGTGCATTAGGATTTTTAAAAATAATCTTTGATCTTCTTTGCCTTAATTAGGCTACCTTTACAGAGACCTAAACTCTGTCTCTCTCTCTCTCTCTCTGTCTCTTTCTCTCTCTCTCTCTCTCTCTCTGTCTGTGTCTCTCTCCCTCTTTTTGTGTGTGTCTATTGCTCTCTGTCTTTCTCATTATCTCTCTCTCACACACACATGCTATCTCTATCTCTCCCCCCTCCCCTCTCTCATTTCCTCACTTCCTCTCTCCTCTCTTTCTTCCCCTCTTCCCCTCTTCTTCCCTACTCCCTTCTCCCAAATTCTTCATACCGGTATATAAGACAGTGTATGTTAGAGCTGAGACCTATCAATCACTCGCTATGTACTTTCTAACACCCATGCTGTCAACTGTCCCTCGTTCAACCAACACTTTGGAATTCATCTTCCGCTTGCCCGTACCTGGTCCCTACCCTCCGGTCACTTCCGCGACGCTGGACATAGGTTTTGCTTCTTCCTTGATATGACTACCGCATAGTTCGGGAACCTCTGGGTCTCTACGCGCTGACACGAACACTTTTAACTTTGATGGTTGGCGGGCGGTCTTGTGTGGTTTACTCCCTCTATGTCTGTATATTAATTCATTTCCTGGTGTTGAACTGACATTTCAATATGGATACTGCTGTTGAACCCCAAGAAAAGACAATAGTAACCTTAGGACTACTCTGATTCATCTCCGATCTTTGAGAAGCTTGACATTTAGATACCGTCCTGACTTAGTACTTTTTTAATTGTTTCATATTCGATTTTCGAAACGCTTGAAGATGGAATGCCTAAAAACTTGCGGAATTCCCAAAGTAGTCACCTGTGACCTCGATCGGCTCTCTTTCTATCTTTCTCTCTCTCTCTCTCTCTCTCTCTCTCTCTCTCTCTCTGTCTCTCTGTCTGTCTGTCTGTCTGTCTCTCTCTCTCTCTCTATCTCTCTGCCTCACCTCTCTGCTCTTCCTATTTCTCTAACCCCCTTCTCTTTTTCTCTGATCCCCCGTCTGTCTGTCTCTCTCTCTTTCTCTCTCCCTCTCTCTCTCCCTCTCTCTCTCTCCCTCTCTCTCTCCCTCTCTCTCTCTCCCTCTCCTTTATCTCCCCTCTCTTTTCCCGCTATTTCCCATCTCTTCTCTCTCTCTCCCTCTCAGCCCTCTCTATTCCGCTTCCCCTCTCCCCCGCCCCTCTCTCTCTCCCTCTCAGCCATCTCTATTCCGCTTCCCCTCTCCCCCGCCCCTCTCTCTCTCCCTCTCTCTCAATCCCCCAAAACTAGATTAAGAGGCTCCGTGTGTCAACATGTTCAGTCCAAGCACTGGACTAACGTACGTAGTACACGACTGACCTCCGGCCGCCTGAGTAACGGAGTGTTACAGAGACCCCTATTTGCAAAGCCTCTTGGGCCAGACCACCGTTTGGACTCTGGGTGCACAAGTGTCGTATCTCAGTACAGTCTTTAAATGTTCCAAATCAATCACTTTAGTGTAGACATTTGAATGTGGCAGAATCTGATAATGCGAACAATTTATGCAGTAAATCATTACATTTCCAGGGGAGTAAGCTTCTCTGCGCTTCAAGAACATAATAACTTCAGATTTTAGAATGCAGTACATGTCTCTAGTATCTCTCTGTTTTCAAAATTCCAAATCAGTCACATTAGTTTAGTCATTCGAAAGCGATAGAACTTGTAGACCTGATTGTCATACTTTGTCTGATGTACATAACTGACTCATCATTGTATGTGCGAGTGTTTGCATCTGCATTTTGCATGTTGATATACATATTATTATAACTGCAGTCATCCAGTGATGTGATTCCACGTCTTATTTTACAATGAGATCTAAACCTTGAGAAGCCATTTTCTCAGAACCGCATTTTCGCAGTTAAATAATATGCCTCTCAACCCTCGAGTTGTGTGTAGGTCTGAGAGAGAGAGAGAGAGAGAGAGAGAGAGAGAGAGAGAGACTGAAGGAGTGAAATGTAGATGGTATTTTTCAGATACCTCTGTCATTTACGTCAAAGTCTATCGTTGTAATGGCCTAATTAGATGACAGAGGAAGAAGGCAAAGAAGAAAGAAAACGCGAAGTTTTCTCAAAGCAGGGACGTCTGCACTTCAAACAGCTTTGCTTTCAATCAAGACAAGTTAGAGTCCCAGCTTAGGAAAAGCAAACAAATTTTGTAGTTGACTGCCCCCACGTAAGTCCGGAGCATTACCTTAACGCAGGTTGGTAGCTGGGAATGTATGTGTATGTCTCTCTGTCTCTCTTTCTCTCTCTCTCTCTCTCTTTCTCTCTGTCTCTCTCTACTCTTTATCTGTGTGTGTCATGGAGAAAGAGAGAGGGGGGGGGTGGAGGTAGTGGTGGTGGGGAGGGGGGGGGTGCTGAGTCCTAAGCAATACCTTAATGCAGGTTGTTAGCTGGTAATATATGTATATGCCTCTCTCTTTCTCTCTCTCTTTCTTTCCCTTCATCTCTCTTTCTCTCTCTTTATATGCGTGTGTCAGAGAGAGAGAGAGAGGAGAGGAAGGAGGGAGGGTGTAAGTCGAGGGTAGGGTTACGATTGCCCTTGCAGATAGCCTCTGCCCTGACTGCCAAGTCGACGTCAACAGGCACATAATTGATGTTTTGATTACTCGACCACCGGGGCCAGGCCTTAGCAGAGAGGATTGAGTCATGGGGAAAACATATCCGGATAATTTGAGGATCCTGTTCGGAATAACCCAAATTAATTGATAAAATGACTTTTTTCCATATCAAGATCTCTTTCTGCTTCAAGACCTAAAATATTTCAGACTCTAGTTCGTATAAATGCGTATCGTTAGTTAGTTAGTTTAAAGTTAGTTGTTTATAGAGGCGCCAGCACCTTTGGCTGTTTTAGCCTATAAATGCGTATCGCAAAAGGAAATCAACCCTAAATCAAAATATCAAAGCGACTCCATGAATATTTAGGTCGCGTTGACATGAAAAACAGACACAGAGAAAGAGAACAATGTAGGCCTATTGTATGGTAGCATCAACCTCAAGTATGATAGAACTAGAATGATGATTTTGAACTCGACAAATCGATCTTGGCAAATTTTGGGTCTGGATAAAATGTGACTCTTGATCTTTTAGAGTGATTCAGATATTCGAGTGATATATATTCGGATATTGTTCTGCTGTACCCGCGACCACGAGGGGTGGCTATGGGCAGAATTGTTAAGTCGCTCAGAAGTTTCTGTCAGTCAGTCGGAGAAGTCATCTGAAGAGATAGGGAGCTACTTGTGTGAAAGTGGTAAGTACGTGTTAAGTCTTGTGTTTAGTTGGAAATGCGGAAGTGAATGTGACAACTGTCAGAGCAGGTGGACACTTAGAACTTGTCCCTGATCATGATTCTACACATGCTGGAGGGGCAAGGGGGGGGGGGGGGGGGGA
>JAUKPP010250547.1:0-12738 GCA_032273245.1 Phyllaplysia taylori
GTCGATCTTCCGGATAAGTAGATGCTTTTCTGCCTCCCCCGAGGACATCGACTTATCCGGAGTCGACTGTACATGTATTTCTTAAAAGAGTGTATGTAGGGCCTATTTATATTATAGACATAATTTGTAAATTGGTTCACAGCTTTTGAAAAAAATATATTTCTTTTATGTAGGCCTAATAGAATTTAATGACTCGGTATTGTGTAAAAAAGTTGTTGTTTTTTATATTTCTAGTTTTAAAATACTTTGTCCTCCCATCTTGGAAGTAGACGCATTCAAAAAGAAGGTGTTAATGGTAACATAGCAATTGCATGCAATGCTGAAAGAGGTTTGTCGTCGCCGTCAAGAATGTGACGGTGAGTATATAGTGTCCAATTTTCAGTTTATTGAGAATGACGTCGTCCTTCCGCGGGAGATTCCTTGGGTTTGAAGACGAAGATTTATTTTGACTTCGTGTAATTTATTGTATCCCTGGGAGACTAGGAGAACAAAACAAGTTTTTTGAATAACAACAGGCTTGAGGTCCGTGTAGGGGACCTTCAAGCCTGGTGGGACGGGCAGGTCCAGAGCCTTCTTCGCTAAATTGTCGGCCTGCTCGTTTCCACGGAGGCCGACATGGCTTGGGAGCCACGTAAAAACAATGATATCTTTATTATCCAATGTAAGATAGTGTATTCTCAGTCGAAGTTTTAAAATGATAGGACATTTGGTGTCAGAGTCAGAGTGCTGTAATGCCTTAAGGCATGTCAACGAGTCAGCGAGTATTAGGAAAGATAAATTTGGAGATTTTTTTTACTTTGCTGTAAAAAATAGATGACTATGGAGGAAGGCTCCGCCAACGTTGAACCAAGGAGGCACGAAAGCAGCGGCTCCGACAGCTGAGTCGAACATGGATTCACCTGTGTAGGTCTGCTGGTGATTTTCATACTTCTGCATGGGGTTATTGAAGGATGTTTCGAAAGTAGTTTCATTTGTATTTTCTTTTCTGTGTTTTGTAAGCTCAAGGCCCACCCTTGGCCTGTTCAGTTGCCAAGGAGGCACATGTGGAAAAGATAAATTCATTGTATGTATTCTCGCTTGAGAGCTTTAATTTGTTCAAACCATCCTAAACAAAAAGGTTTGGTAAAGTTCTTTCTAGATTCAATGTTTTTTTTTGGGGGGGTAATAGGATCTGGTTTAAAAACACAGTCAAACGCAGGGTTCTCTGAGGTTGAGCTTATTTTGATTGCGCATTGTAGGCCAATATAGTTTTTTCCTCCTCAAGTGGAGGGACGGTTCGTTTGCCTCAGCCTGGACACTTTCAACAGGAGAGGTATGAAAAACCCCAAGGGCGATGCGGAGACCTTGATTTTGAATTGGGTCCAGAATTTGAAGGTAAGATTTTGCTGCATATCCATAGACCGCACAGGCATAGTCAAGTTTAAAGCCGACGAAATAGCAATAGAGATGGAGCAGGTGTTCAGTGTCACCTCCCCACTCTGGGTTAGACAGGATTTTTAAGACATTAAGGGCACTTTGGCATCTAAGACGGAAATCTTTGATATGAGGGAGAAAAGCAAGGCCTTTTTCGAAGGTGACTCCAAGGCAATGAAAATGGTCTTTAAAGGGTATTTTTTTACTGTTTAAGTATAAATGGGGTGTCCGGGGACAAGATGTTTTTCTGCAGAAACGGACACCCACAGAACTTAAAACCATTTTCGTTCGCCGACTTTTGAATTTGATTTGCATGTAATTGTAATTGCAACTTTCTCTTCATGGCGCCGATCTTAGTATTTGATTAGTAACAGATAAAAAATCATCAATTATAGAGAACTGCGTTCATGTATCTGTGCGTTTGTGTGTCAGGAGAGAGAGAGAGAGAGAGAGAGAGAGGGAGAGAGAGAGAGAGGGAGAGAGAGAGAGAGAGAGAGAGAGAGAGAGAGAGAGAGAGAGAGAGAGAGAGACATGTGTAGATAAATTAATTGCAAGGGATGTGCACGTAGAGAAGTAGCCTACCTAGATATTGTTAGCATACGCGTGAGAGAGAAAGACAGTGAGAAAGAGAGGGAGAGACAGAGAAGGGTAAGAGCACTAAAAATATTATACACGAAGTCACAAAAAGACAATACATGTATCTCATGACAGTACTGACACCAACCCATTTCAATAAAGAAAACAACACAACTTTTATAATAAAACCTGTGAGCAACGACTGGCCTCTTACTTTAGATCACCTTAGGTCAACAAGACAGGCGTGTTGCTCACAAACAATCCTAACCTCGGTTATGTGACCCGTAAGTTTGCACTATGTGCTCATTCGCCATTGTTTTTCTCTACACAAAAGTCTGGGTCTCACAGACACCAAGATGCACTCATCAAGTGGGTTTAGTTTTTCGCTCTTTGGCGAGCCTGGGTCTGACAGAGCACAGGAGTACGGAATAGGGGGTGGAACAAGCCTGCCCTGAATAGGATTTAAGAGGCGGAATATCCAAATTTTACATCTGTCTCGGATAGAAGGGGGATCGCAGCCATGGTAACTCTGAAATGGTCAGGGTAAACCTGCCAGCATTTGAACCCAGGATCTGCGCATTTGTGGACAGACACTTTACCGCTTTGCTACACACCTCTTGAGAATACTGGAGTACCTCAAGATTCAAACAGATAACATGTGTGCCAACAGGAGGTCCAGTGAAATAAGTGTTACGAACATACTATAAAAAAAAACTTCACTAAGAATGAGGCTTTCACACAAGAACACTGCATGCTCACTAATGTATTGATTTCATAGGAATAATTAATAAAACACAAATACTGGTGAATAATAAAAAATAGATGTTGCTACAACAAATTTATTGATTGATACAGTGTAAAAATATGCAAAAATATATTATATATCTAAATCACATTTAATTTATAAAAGCACAACAATTTAAAGTGGGAAAACTCAATAATTATATCAACTTATGCTTATCGTCAACAAATGTAAGATTCATGTTTAGTAAATAAAAGTATTAAAACAAATTCCGTGGCAAACACACTCCAAGGACACACATATGGGCAGAATTGAAAAAAAAAAACGACTTTGAAAGCTCTGAAGCAATTTTGGCAAGAAAAGGAATGTTAAGAAAAAAGTAGCAGATATTTAATTCAATAAAAGATGGTACCGGTACATAAAAAATTTGAGTGTCAAGCACATTATAGAGAAAAATGGAATCTCGGCAAAAATCATGCTCTTAAAATGAATTTTAAGGATTGGCTCTGACCATAATACATGTCTGAATGCGTCTAATTATTTTACCAAAACACAGGGATCGTCAAAAGAGTTCATTATGCAAATGGTTATTCTGGATTAATTGAAAGATGAAGTTCATGGTCTGGTGGATGTAAGGGTAAGACTGCTTTGAAAGATAGAGGTCTCGGCAGAAATGGATGGTAAAATAAACATGATAGACTAAGAATATTATGTAGGAGACTTAAGCTGTTTATGCGTATCAGTTTATGTGTGTGAATGTGTCAGTGTGTATGTCAATTGTATGTCCTTGTGCATGAGTTTAAGTGTCATGAGTCTGAGAGAGAGAGAGAGAGAGAGAGAGAGAGAGAGAGAGAGAGAGAGAGAGAGAGAGAGAGAGAGAGAGAGAGAGAGGGAGAGAGTACAGAGAATAGATAGATAGAGAGAGAGAGTGTAGAGAGAGTAAAGAAAGAGAGAGAGAACGAGAGAGAGAGAAGAGAGAGAGTGTAGAGAGAGTAGAGAGGGAGAGAGTGTAGAGAAAGTTGGGAGGGAGAAAGGAAGAGAGAGAGAGAGACTGCCTACTATTCACTTCGGTTGTGATCATGTGAATGTTTGAGTCAGTTCGTAATGCACACTTTCACGGAATGTATGCCACCATCAAGACAGAGATTGTAAGAAAGTTCTGTGAAAAAAGAAGAGAATTGTACCATATCTTAAAGCAAATATTCTACGGATGCAGTGTATATTTTTGCTATCTGTGTGCTAAGCTGTAAAAGTAAAGGTAGCTGTACAGAAATAACTGCAAAGCATTTTGTAAACAATTCATCATTAGGGCAGTATGGTGATTGCCAGACTTGTAGAATATTCAGACAAAAGCTTTCGTATGGTACATACTACAATGCTATTCAGCTTCCAATATATGTGTAATGCATTGAATTCTTGCTATACACACAAAAATATGCTTGCGTGTGAAAATAATCTCATTACGTCTTGTATCCAATCAATGGCAGCTGTGATACATGGAACATAGGTACAGTGCGACAATGATGCACATGCATGTGAGTACGTTAAAATTAACTTTACTTCCACACAAATGCACAAGTATATAAGAAACAAAACCAAAGCAAATCATTGGTCATAATGAGATATATGATGTATTGAGACGAGATGTATATGTGTTGCATCGCCATGAAATCAGGCACTTGTCAAAACAAACGGAACTGCGTTATGCGTCTTTTTCTGAGTCTCAGACAATTTCTACCATAAGTGTTATTTTTTTTACCTTGTAGGCTACGTTCTACATGCACTTAAAACACATTTCATGGTGCACTATGCTAAAAACGTTGTTTCAAAGAAAAACAGTCAAATATCGAAGGCTAGAAACCATTGTGGCCAGTTTCTCTCTAATTTTCCTTCTTGCGTAATCAAAATTGCAAATATTTCGACTTTATTACAAGATAAATTGATAATTTCTTCACAGACAGCAAGAGAAATATTCAAGGTTTAATGATACCTATAAGTAAAAATTCCCAAAAATTGAAGACCGCCTGATTTCTTCACGCTGCAACACAAATATTTTATTCATACACAAGAGAAATTTGGGAGGATTTACCAGACAGTTAACATGGCAAAGATTTGGTATAAACATGTACACGCACAAATCATATTCAGGCACAGAGATATGCAATCATTGGTCATAAAATCCCTCTCTGCCAGGGAAAAAGATTTCACACTTTTTATGAGCTTGCGCAGGACCTATTTAAAAAACAACAACAAGTAAAGCTTAATTCTATGAAAATAACCAAGCCATTTCATAAAACTACAGGGTGTTTTTTTTTATATTGATCGATTCTAAACTGAAATAACTATAAAAACAATAAAAAGATAAAAGTTAACGATTTTCTGCACATCATTCATTGGCCATTTAAGTTTTGTCTGGGCTACCAGTACTTTATAAGATTATGTTGATAGAGAAGGCATTTCAAAAGGGAGTTAGCGGAACAAGACATTTTTAGGTCATGGCATAAAAAAACCGTACTGGTATACCAAAGAGAAAGACTTCTAGGAATCATTCTAAGGGAAAAAAAAGATGGTTAAAACTGTTTTCCAGAAAGGAATAATGTCTACCAACTTTTGCTTCATGTTCTACGAAAGAGAAACTACTGTTTATTGTTTAAAGGTAGAAAACAATGGGTGTTTCTAGGAGTGTCAAATTAATGAAGTAATCTTTTTCATTTTTATTGGGCACAATGCAATTAGCAAATTCAGTTCTTGCTGTCTTTGTTTATATAGCAATTCACACCATCAGTTTCTACCAAATGTTGATACCAGATTCAGATTGAGTCTTGGGTTGTGCTTTTTTTACTGTGCTCAGTTGGATTTTTCTCAGACCCGTAGGCGGACGAAATGCTAAGTAAACGCACAAGACGCACTTGGTGAAGGCAAGATTACCATCAATTCAAAATCAGGGCCTGTTCGCACAAACTGGCGCTGTCACGCAGTGTATTAATGAAATCGATTAATTTTGGTACCGGTACCAGAAAAAACTTAAATGGATGAGAATTAATCAGTTGAAAAGAGAATGTTTCTATCTCCTATCGTTTTTTTTAGTTATTTCAGTTTAGAATCGATCAATATAAAAAAAACAACCCTGTATTGTGATTTATGAAAACATAAAATCATTTAGCAAAATATATTTAGTTCTTGATTTATGATTTTGAAAACACAGTCAGCATCAAATTGCACTGGAAATGCCTTTTATCTTAAATTTGTTGCAATAGTATAGTGAAAAGATTAAGCGCTTTGCATACCTGTAGATAACTGAAGATAACCTATACCTTTTTTACAAGAATTAAGAAGCATAAAGCGAAACGACAACAAAGGCAGTCTTTATAAGAACAATATTATCAACACAAGAGGGCATTCATCAGCCATTTAGTTACCAGTACATTAAATCAAAATAAAGTTGGATGGTCAACAGAAAGACAGAGAGAGAGAGAAGAAGGAGAAAGAAAAAGAGTGAGCAAGATAGAAGGAGAGGAAAGAGAAAGAGAGAGGAAGCACAAAAAAAGTAAATTTTCCTCTTAAACAGTGCTGAAGTATAACAGCACGTGTCACGGTTTCTTAAACATGATATATATATATAGCAAAGGCAAACAAATATAAAAAACTCACCCACACTTGATTTAATCAGATTTCTCAGCAAATAGAAAATCATTCAATATCTCAGTGCATAGCCTTGTTAATCAAGTACAAGTCTTATAGACACTTTGAGGCCTTTCGGAAAAGGATAAAAAAAAAAAAGCTCACCATTATTTCTAGTGGAGAGTTGGCAACTTGGTGTCTGACAGAACTCCAACTTTTATCATGCACAGTGTATAAGAACCAACTCTCAATAAAAAAACCCAACAGTTTATGATTTATCAGGATGCGACCCATGAGCTAAAGGATTGGGCACTTAATAAGAAGATGAATAAAAAGTATGACTTCAGACTTTGTAGTGACACCAGCAGAAGGATAAAGAAGCCTACCAGTCATGCAGCCGGCTGTGACGCGATCAGAATCAGACTTCTTGGGCCTGGCACAGTGACTGGATGGGCAAGGCAAATGTAGGTCGGGGCATAATAATATATGCATCGAGTGACTACAAAGTGTTCATGAATGAGCATGTTCCCACAGGAGCGTCACGAAAAAAATTCTCAGGACTGTCCTGAATTCAGGATAGACCATACCCTGAAGATCCTCACCCCTATTTTCAACAAAGATTGAGGGCAAAAATACTCTAATATACAACATGTTGTGTATAATCAGGCACAAATTAGAATGTACCATTAAAAAGTCTAGAGACAATAGTTGAGTAGTTCTGGTATAAAAATAACTGAAAATGCATTTTCTGTCGTCATGCGTCCACCTCACCGTCATAGACCGGATCATCAGCAGAAAAGTCCACCAGCATTCTTTCTGCGATGTCTCGCCCAACACTTTCTGTGCTCTCCGCATTGCCAGAGTCAGTTGTACTCCCTCCTGTGGTCGTCCAATCAGAGGCCAGGGTTTGTTTTCTCAGTTTCTGCAGTTGAGGATTGTTGATCAAGGTCAAGGCCAAAAACCATCGTGTGCGAGCTCGTGGGGACACCGTGTTGTCTGATATAATGGGTATGAAAAAAATTTTTTAGATTTCAAGCATTTATCAATCAAGAGTTTCATGACATTACAAAGCAATTCATTATATTCTATTAGCTGGGATGCAGCTTATTTGGTGTGGATATTAAATAAGTTGTAACGAGAGCTCAAGAATGGATGATTTTCAAGAATAAAATGCAAAAGGCTTGTGGTTGCACAAGCTATGAAAGTAGATCAAATTGCTCCAGTAGCAATATTTGAGATTTTCTACTGAATGGACAATCTTAACTCACTCACTGCTGCCATTTGTACACAAGCCCATCTTTTGAGTGCCAGCCATTTGTAAACATTTTTCTATCCACCATTGTTCCTTAAGCTTTAATCCTATAGATTTAAAATTTCTCATATATTAGTAGTACATAACAAATAAACACACTGCCAAATGTTATTGATGCAAGTCAATCAGTTTACACATGATGAAATTTTGAAAATCGGGCCAATATTGAAAAACAAACTTTTTTCCCCACCGGCCTTAAGTTGCTAGATACAACCCTTGATTTAAATCTACAGTGAAACCTCATCATACCGCACCCCACTCCCACTTTACCCCCATTCCAACATACTGCCTGCTTTTCACTGTGGTACGGTTTACGTTTGGTTACTGTATAAAAACAGTGAAATAACTCATTGTTTTGCCATCTGCCAGTACTTCATGGGGTATATATATATCTTAAGTAAATATAGTAAGTAATGCCTGCTATACCACCAGCTCAAAACCATTGAAGTAATACAAAACCCACTCTCACTTGGCAAAGTGTACACAATAAGTTCCCCCTTCTCTGCGGCCGCACGGAGAGGTGCGCAACACACCATAAGGGGGGGATAACTGTGTAAATTAGCACATCATGTTGTCCAATATGTGTATAGCCTCCCTTGGTCTGCTCTCATTGTACCGTCATTCTCTCTATAATGCCAGCTTTCTTGTGGTTCAATGGTTGGCGGTTTAACGAGGTTTTACTGTATATGCCACTCCTTTTCCTATAAGTAGAGATGCCTGGTACTATCATCCTCATGCGATGAAAAACAACAACTATCTAGACCTAAATGAAATCATTCATTTGCAAATGGATAAAAAAAAACGTTGAAAATGTTTTGATTTTGTATTGTTGAAACATGGCTCTGACAGGCCCTCACATATTTCATGCTTCTGTAAAAAATAGGTTTCCAATTTTAATTTCAGCTGACAGTTATAACCAGAACGTCTGGTAAACAGATACTACCAAACTGCTGCAAATAGTAATGCCTGAACTGTATTGGTAAATGTATGAAAAACTGTGAGAGAATGTCATCTAAAAGATTTCAGTAATGGCAGTCAGCAGTCATTGACCCTCACCTGAAACTGTTTGGTAGCGGCAGTCAGTGAGTTAAATAATGCAAAGCAACCATGCTAATCTATAGTATAAGCTATTTAAGCAGACAAAAATTGCTCAAATGGCAGCATTTGACACTTTCTCTCACCAGCAGCAAAGAGAGACTCCCAATGGTCCGAAGGGCTGTCGGGTATGGTGGGACTAGATGGCACGGAGTTTCTCTCTCGTGGGAGTAGAACTGAGATTTCATCTGAGTACATGTTGCAAGAGTTCTTGATGTATCGAGATGAAAGAGTTTTGGTCCACAACAGATGGGCAAACACTCGCATGGTTGGGTTATTGTGGGCGTTGTCAACAAGTAGCATGGACAGGTAGATCGTGAAACCTAAGGAAAGACAGATTTCCTCCCATTAGAAGATATTAAGTGTTTTTCAAGTTCGAAATGTACAGCAATAAATCTTGAACCATAGAGACGAACCATTTCCCCTCAGTAGAATATGCTATATAAATATCTAGTGATTTATAAGTCAGAAATGTACAGCAATCAACCTTGAACCCTAGAGACATTTCCCCTCAATAAGTGGGTGTATCAATATCTAGTGTTTTTAAGCCAGAAATGTATGTAGGCATAAAATGTCAATGAGAATCGCCTATCATGTAGAGGATAGAAGTTTGGTCCCCACGTCAGATGAGAATCTGTCTCTCTGCTGAGATAAACCTAACTGGCAGGGTCACCTCTAAAGTGACCTTCAGTGTTAGAAGGGGCATAAAACCAAAACCAAACCGTGGACTTGAAATATTTCACATTAACAGTTTTCAAAAGCAGAAATATCAGGGCTCCACAAACCTATCTCGACATTTCATGAGACAGCTGGTAGGTCAGTAAAATCTAATCAGCCAAACAAAAATATATAAAGTACTTCACCATCAACATCAGCAATGACATCAAAGCTTTAAACATGCCGTCCCGCTCATTTCATATTTGCCCAAATAATTTTTTGACAATTTCAGCCTTCAGCTTTGAAAAATCCTAGGCCATGGCAACATATCTCTTTAAGGCTTCAGCAAGGTTGTGCTGTAAGCACATAGGTCTACTATACAATTACCTTTGTCTGAAGCTTCTAAATCCCTGGCGAAGACACTGCGATCCAGCCTTCCAACAGCGACTATACCAAAAAAAGCGCTCTTGAGAATCCTGAACAGACAAGTAAACAACCCCACAACCATGTTGGTGAACAGTGAGTAGAAGCTGATTATCTCAAAGAATTTTCTGAAACATGAAACAAAGCAAAAACGTTTACTATACCACGATTTTACTTTTATTGCTGGTTGTTGGTTTTCATTTAAGACCCTGACAACACTAAAGTAAATCAAGGGGCAAGCTACATGCACTTCCACCCTGCCTGGCATGGGCAATCCAGGATGAGAAGGACAGACGCCAGCAGAGAGAGAGGAAGGAACACTAGTCAACGGGGGGGAGGAGGGGTGGAGGTAGGTTACAACGTTAACTTGTGAACCAGTCCACACCGAGTTTTCCCAACACAAAGCACTTACCATATACACTTGTGTATAAGACGAGAAGTTTTTCCAAAATTTTGCCTGTTCAAGTCCATCCTTGTTTTATAAAGATTTGAAGTTTGATTGGTGCAGTCACAACACACTGATAAATTACGACAGAGCCGGGGGAACATGGCCAATAGGAAAGCTATACATTTTTTACAGATAAAGAGGAGAGGTATTGGGTTCAACATTGATCTAGAGACTCACAGTTGGATAAGAGAAAAGTAAGAAGAGGCTGCTGGGATTGGTCATCAAGGGTAACCACTCTTTGACTGACATCAGACATGAGCCGCATCAACAAAGTTTGCTTATTCTAATCAATGAGTCACTGTGGAGCCTTCCTCTGAATGGTTCAGCTAAGGTCCCATGTGCCTAAGGGTTGGTACATATAAATGCACCGAGTGACTTCAAAATGTTATGTCAAGATCCCATGATTTCCCTGCTCCTCAGGTGTACATTACTGAAAATAATAATAATAATAATAATAATATAATAATAATAATAATAATAATATAATAATAATAATAATAATATAATAATAATAATAATAATAATAATAATAATATAATAATGATTAACACACTGCTCCACATGGACCCTAAAGTCATGTTCTCAATGTGATAGGTAAAGAGTCTAACCATTAAACCACAGACACCAGTAATATATATTGACAAAGGCAAAAGAGATACTTCTTTTAAAGCATCATCATATATTCACCTAACCGCATCAATTTTGTAAAGAAAACAAAGCATTTCATACAGATTGGGCAAAGAAACTTATTTTACTAATACAGTAAAACATGGTTATAGCGGGACTTTTAGTTCCAGAAAGCAATACCGGTACTGATAGAGTAAACTGAGAGAATCATAAAGACATTCATCACCAACTTAACATAATAAGGCATAAAGAGACTGACAAGTCATACAAACCTATTGTCAACATTCAGTGGTCTGTTGTTATCACTTTCCTTTATTTTATCTTGCATCAAAACTCGTTTCGTGAGAAAAACTTGTAGATAAAACACCACCATCACTGTAGCAGGAAAACTGCAAGAAGAAAAAGAATGAAACATTTATTGGAATAAAGTACATTTTCAGCTTGTGAAAGTTATTTGATTCTTTTCTAGAGTCTACATTTCTTTCCCATCATTGATTCCCAAAATTGGTCTTGATGTTCAAATGAGAGGGGATGCAGGTATGGTAAAAATGTATTGATCTATCCTCAGTAGAAATTAATTTTCAATGTAAAAAAGCCTTAATACAGATGCTCAAAAGACGAGGAGTACAAGGGCATGTACAATTCTGCAGACCCAACATGTAGTGAAAAGTAAAGAAGATTTAAATGGAGAAATTATTATGTAAGTTGAAAAATAAGCATCCCCCCCCCCCCCCCCAAAGGTACAACATAGAATAACCCATGCATTTCAAACTAGATTTGCGAGTACATGGTGGATGCTATGGTGTGGTCTGCTCCTTCTGCTTCTTTACAAGTTCTGCTATTATCCTAATCTTTTTCCCAGCACTGAATTAACTTACGGTTTTGATAGTGCCATTAAACCCTAACAAAGAAAACAAACAAGACTTGATGTACTGGTGAGACAAAAATATAGTCATGATTCTAGTATGCAAAGTGTCTACCGAAAAATATAAGATTCTAGAGCTTGAGGTAAAAAAAAAACCTAACCTAAACAAAACCCCTAAAGGTTTCAAATTAGAAATTCCTGTCATTAAAGTTAACGTGGAACAAAGATAGAGGGGCTGACCTAAGCAGCTGCAGAAGTGCAAGTACTGCATCTGCCAGAATATCCGTGGCCGCCATGAAGTATATGCCTATGCTAGGCAGTAGAGTGGAGAGCAAGAGAGCCTCAAAACTTATCACCAGACCTGGGGGGAACAACAGGCAAAAAATTGAGAGAACTGACGAAACAATTTGAAATATTGATTTGACTATCTGTAATGCAATTCTTTGCCATCATAATATTATAGCCTGACTGACTATTCAGATGAAAAAAAATCAGTACGACACATATTCAATTGTCACTCATGTCCCACAGTTAGAGAGACAATGATTCCCACGTACAGCAAGCCGTGATGGGAACATAAACTTAGAGACAAAAAAGGGTTGGTTCATATAAATGCACCGAGTGACTTCAAAGTGTTATGGCATGGTTCGCACAAAATTCACTCCACCCCTCTTTAACTCGGCATTCAATCTGAAATCATGTAAATATACAAGGAATGTAAAATAGGACAAGGGAAGGAATGGTATCATAGGTCAAAGCTTTGAAACAAATTCAATGCAGTATTTTGTATGTTGCAGCCGTTTGATACCTCAAAACAAATAGCTGAACAAGTGCTCACAAGAGAGGGCACACCACAACACTTCCAGTACTACTGCCACTCATTAGTAGTAGTAAGGAGTGGGTTATTTATAGAGGCACCAGCCTCAGCTGTTTTAGCCTCTTCTTGTTTTGGTTTTTAC
>JAUKPP010250568.1:0-12737 GCA_032273245.1 Phyllaplysia taylori
CCAGTCTCCCCCCCCCCCTCCCTTCTCTTTCTTTCTTTCTCTCTCTCTCTCTCTCTCTCTCTCTCTCTCTCTCTCCCTCCCCCCGAAATACTCTTACATTTTACATTGAGCAAACGGCAGAAAAGCAATAACCTTTCTTTGAAAAAGAAACTCGAACTATCAACTCAATGAATATTTAATTTTTAAGTCGTAGCTGTGGGTCAGAAAAAAATTTATATCATGATAGAATAACACATAACTAAAGCAATGCCCAGTATTTACATAATCCGCTTGCCATCAAAGCGCTGTGAGGATAATGTATGCGGCTCAAAAATGTGATTGCTTTGCCACTTATAAGCGTACTATCCGAGCGGAGCAATGGTTTTCATTGTCTCTATGACCCACCATCATTGCGGGCTTTAGAATTTAGGCCGTTATCCGTGGGGTGCATTTGAACCTGAACTTGTGTTGTTGTTGTTTTTGTTTTGTTTTGTTTGTTTGTTTGTTTTCTCTTTATGGTGCTATTATATTATATTGCTGGCCGCTGACTTTTTGTTCCGTTGGAGCTACGCTTTTCGCTGCCTCAAAGGCTTTTTGCCCATAGGGAAACATCGGAAATATTTTAACCTTGACGTGGTCAGGTCTGTGTGGTTGTTGTTGTTGTTGTCGTCGGTTGTCTGGGGTTTTTTTTATGATACTCCTTTGCATGCTACGCTGTTGGGGTTCTTCGGTCGCTGTGGTGTGGTCTGCTCCTTCTTATTCTTTCTATGTGCTTTTATTATCCTAAACTACCTTATGTACTCTGTGGCGCTGAAATAAGCTTGATATGTCAACACAATGCCGCTTGAATTAAAAACCTAATATCTTACAATAATATGCATATGTAGGCCTATATATATTAATAATGTAAGATGCCAGGCTTTAAATTCAAACGGTCGAATAGTCCCGAAAAAAATTAAGCAGCCAAAACGATGGTGGTTTCTGGTTTGGTCTGGTTTGTTTACCAGTTTTACGTCCCCTGCAACACTGTAAGGACATTAAGAGATGGGCTGCTTTGACCCTGCCTGTTAGGGCTAACCCAGACTAAGAGGGATAAACTCCCAGTAGGAAATAACGCAGATCGTTCCCACGAGGGATCGAACTCGGGTCTTCCGCATAATGGGTGGGGAGCCTAACCACTATTCCACAGCGCTGGTCTGGTGGGATCTGAATCCTAGCATTTCAGATATCTCTGGACCTGCCTGAGAAACGTCAACTGAGAGAAGAGGAAGCATTTCGTTCCCGATCGAACGTCTCGCAGGAAGCCGTTATTGACATTTAGCCTGGCGCATCTCCCACACGGGCTCTTGTCATTTCTTTTGTCTTGCGTTTGTGTGTTCTTCTATTCTGTCATCCTGCTATTCCGTCAAGTAATCATCAACATTATTATCATTGCTGAGCTCTGGTGTCGTCGATTCTGTACCGGGAAATACCAGATTTGCACCGTGGCGTTTTGTTCTAGGTTAAGGCTTGGCTTGTTTTATTCACGCCCCCCCCCCCCCCTCCTTTCCATGCACACACATGCGCTTTCCCATTCCGCTAGTAACCTTGTACGGTCATTTTAGAAGCGGGTTACTTCGACCCAGACGGATGAGTCCTTAAACATGTGATTTCTTTGGCCTTGTGTTTGTGTGTTGTTCTGTTCCGTCATCCTGCTATTGCGTCAAGTAATCATCAACATTATTGTCATTGCCGAGAGCAGCTGGTGTCGTCGATTCTGAACCGGGAAATACCAGATTTGCAGCGTAGCGTTTTGTTTTAGGGTAAGGCTTGGTTTTTCTTTTATTCACCCCCCACCCCCAACCCCATTGTAAGGAAATTTGTTTAGAACCGGCCCCTTTCGACCCTGCCCTGTCTGGGCCAATCGGGGCTTAGAGGGACGAGTCCTTATGGCTTCTTTTGTCTCGCGTTTGTGTGTTGTTCTGTTTCGTCATCTTGCTATTACGTCAAGTAACCATCAACATTATCATCATTGCAGAGATTTGTTGTCGTTGATTCCCATTCCACTATATAACCCTGTAAGGTCATTTTAGAAGCGGGTAACTTCGACCCAGAGGGATGAGTCCTTAAACATGTAACTTCTTTGTCCTTGCGTTTGTGTGTGTTGTTCTGTTTCGTCATCTTTCTATTACGTCAAGTAATCATCAACATTATTGTCATTGTTGAGATTTCTTGTCATCGATTCCAAACCAGGACATTCCAGATTTGCAATATACTGTCTCGTTCAGTTTGAGAACAAAAAGACAAAGAGAAAAGGAAGGGGGGGGGGGGGTAAGGGAGACGAGAAGAAAGGGAGGTTTTTTTTGTCATGATCTTACGGCACTATCGACACGATTTATAAGGTCATATTAACAGTGCCAGGAAGCAGATAAAGTCCATTGTAACAAACACATAGGAGTAAGTAAGGGGAGCAGACCACACTAGAGCATCCGCCAACCACCCCAAGAAAGAAAATAAAGGGGGGGGGAGGACAGACGCACATGCGGTGAGAGAAAGTGGAAATCATTTAAACAAAGGAAGAGAGAGAGAGAGAGAGAGAGAGAGAGAGAGAGGGAGAGAGAGAGAGAGAGAAGTTGACAGGCTGACAATCAGAAAAAGGGGGAGTGTAGAAGAGGTGAAGGATAGGAACTAGAGAAAGAGACAAACACAAGAGAGAGAAATAATGTCAGTAAATGCTTGACAAAGGAACAGTGAAAAGTTCAAGAGGTAAACGAACAAGTGGCACACGCCGGCGATGATCATAGGACAGATATACGTTTGGACGGAGAAAGAGAGTGTTAGAGAGAAAGATAAACAAAGAAATGGAAAGAAAAAGCTAAACTACCAAAGAGAGAGAGAGAGAGAAACCAGCAAAGAGAGAGAAAGAGAAACAAAGATAAAGGGAGTGAAAGAGAAACAAAGATAAAGAGATAGTAAAAGAGAAATACAAACAAAGAAAGAGAGAGGGAGAGAGAGAGAGAGAGAGAGAAATAGAAGACAGAGAAACTGAAAGATGCGAGTACAGATGGGGGAAAGTAGAGACACTAGAGAACCAGACAGACAGACACAAAAGAGAGAGAGATAATGTCAGTAAATGCTTGACAAAGGCTGAGTGAAAAGTTCAAGAGGAGAAGGAACAAGTGGAACACGCCGACGATGATCATAGCGCATCGATCTCAATTTCACCTTGGAGGATTCTTTTTTTTTCAAAATTGTTATTAGTTTTATTTATTTTTTACTTCTGCTCTGACCTTCATCGAACTGAACAAGCGTTTGTTGAACGAGATGTGGAGAGAGAGAGAGAGAGAGAGAGATGAGCGAAAGAGAGAGAGAGAGAAAGAGAGTGAGAGCTGTTAGAGGTTAGATCTATCCGCCTGTTGCAATATACGGGGATTCCCCACCGACTTAGACAGATTCAGCGAGTGACAGAAGGCGCATTCGCAACTCGATGTGGGTACATGTGCAGTCAAACCTGTCTAAAACAACCACCCAATGTCGAGAAAAAGATGGTCGTTTTAGACAGGTGGTCGTCTTAGGGAGGTAGTCGTTTGAGTAGGTTCGACTGTAGCTAGAAGTTATTTATTTATATAAGCACCGAGTACACAGTGAGACAAGACTGTGCATAGTGAAATATATAACGTCATGAATAATGATAAGCATTATAGATATTTGGGGTGGGGGGCGGCACTTAGTGGGCGAGGTACGAATGGCAAAGCATGGGTTAGAAACGATTGATGGTAGCGCTCAGCCCTACATCAGATATGGGGAACAAGAGCAACACGCCTCTAAAGCAACGTAACAATTTTATTTAGCTCACAACAAAAGCGTCTCGTGACCTTATTGATTTAATTAATCTGGACCGAGAGGCAATGCTGTAAATCATCTATTCATGTAGATCCACGTTACATTGTGTATTAACCCGCGCCTATGTTATAATGACTAGGCTCTTCGCCTATGATGTGGAAGACCCCCCTATTTCGATTACACAAGCGGACAATCTCGTTTTTCTGCTTGAATTTGGCCCTGACAATGAAGTAGCCCATCTCTTAAATGACCTTACAGTGTTGCAGTGGACTTAAAACTGGTAACCAAAACGAATTTTAGATCTAGGAAAGCCCACCAGCGTCTGTGATGCAATGGTCAAGCTCTGCCTATCAAGCAGATGACGGTAGTTCGATCCCTATGTTGGACGAGCATCTCCATCTCTCTTGTGGGATGTTGCGTCCCTCTCAGCCCTGGTCAACCCAAACAGGTGAGTCAAAGCAGCCCGTTCTGGAAGCAAATTTGCCAACTGCCTAGGAAATTCTGGGACTGCCCCGGGTCCGGCAAACAGGAATTTGAGAGAATGCGCAGCTATCAAAGAAAATCAGTGATCATTTTGCTCCAAGCACAGAGACTTTTCCCTTTTTTGTGTTCAGCTTAGCCTTTGTGGAGCATAGCAGGAATTGCATGGTGACTTTGTAGGCCTACCACTCTCCAGACCGAAACCAATCGCACTTAATGCAGTTTAATTTTTTCATTTGCTTCGGTTTGGTTACCAGTTTTACGTCCCTTGCAACACTTCAAGGTCATCTGAGAGACGGGCTACTTCGACCCTGCCTGTCAGCCCCGACCCGGGCTGAGAGGGACTTATCCCAGCAGATGCTCGTCCTCACGTGGGATCGAGTTCGGATCTTCCACCTGATAGGCAAAAGAGTCTAACCATTACACCACGCACGACAGTTTTCATTGCTAGTGTTGCGTTGTCTCGTGTTGTAGCATTCGGTGTCCCTGATTGACTTTTGACAAATTTGGTACGCCTGCAACTGTCTGGACCAATAGGGGCTTAGAGGGACGGGTCTTTAGGGCTTCTTTTGTCTCGCGTTTGTGTGTTCTATTCCGTCATGGTGCTATTCCGTCATGTTGCTATTCCGTCAACATCATTATCATTGCGGAGATTTGTCGTCGTCGATTTGGAACCGAGACATTCCAGTGTTACAAGGGGTGTAAAATCCAATCAAACCAAACCAATGCACGTGCCCAGTCTGCCCCCATCCTAGTTCTGTGTCGGTGTCTCCCGTGCGTCTCGCTCACGCGTTGTGCTTTGACAACCTCTTCCTCCTCCTCCCTCCTCCTTCTCCACCTAGGTACATAGCCAGGCTCCCTGGTATAGCGATAGACTGCTGGCAGCAGCAGCGGCAACGCTCGCTCATCACCGCGTCACCACAGAACCGTCTTGTTCTGCCTCAGACATTGGTGCAAATAAAATCTGGGACACGGAATTTCTTTGAGTGCAGTAGATATCACAATTTCGTCTTGGATAAATGTCGGAGATGAATTGTCTTACAATGTGTCGACAACTAACTCGTAGTTCTATTTTATGCTATTTCCAAAGTGTTGTAAAGCGATTGTGAGGCATTTTATCATTGAGTCAGTCGATTACAGTCATTTTTTCACTTCCCGATGATTTTGAGATAGGCCAAAAAAGAACTTAAGTGCCAATGTCTTCTAAACTGTGGAGTGACAATCGGGGTGGCGGGTTACGCTTTGTCGGCGTCTGCTGCGAGTGAGCGGATAGATCAGCAGACGTTAGTGGGGAAAAGCGCGCGCCCTATCGCTGTCGGGGCTCGTGAGTGAGGGGAAACGAACAATAATTATAATGTAGGTTCTGCCTCTGATTCTACCCACACAGAGGTCAGGCACTCTTGATCGATGTCCTGTCTCTCTCCATCTATCTATCTCTTTCTCTCTCTCTCTCTGTCTCTCTCTCTCTCTCTCTCTCTCTCTCTCTCTCTCTGCTCCTTGTCGTGTTCCTTACTGCTTATTGTGACTAGAAGTCTGCGAGCAGTGTTGCCAGGTTGGCGATATTATAGCCACATTTGACTTTTTTCCGATTATGACGAGAGAAGTGCTCTTGGTTGGCGATGTGTCAATTTAATTAGTAGATAGTTTAAGATTGTATTTATTCGTATATGCTTTCTTTGTGAAACTCACTAAAAATTTCTGTGATTTTCTTTGGCTATTTTTTTCACTCTTCTGTTGGCCGTTTCTCATTTTGGAGACCTGGCAAGGCTGTCTGCGAGAGCAAGACACGGCTCGTGGGCGTTGCTGCGTTGACAATTCTTGCCTTCCCCAAGGAAGAGTGAACGTTGTGTCATTAGTGGAATTACCTATCGTCGTTTTGTTCGTCTCTACTGATTTGATTCCTCCGCTGTCATGCACATGACAAAGCTGGAATAAATTCTCTGCCGTGTTGATGTATGGAGCGGTGCGTGAATTAGTCTTCATAGTAAATGTTTCGAGGCTCATTCAACAGTTGCCTTTGATGAAGTTTGTCTACGCGAAGAGTCGTTACAATTTACGTTTAATGTGTTACGCGGTTGGGTCAACATTTGTCTTTCTGAAGTTCGTCAACGCGGAAGATTCATAATGTCATGCCGTGTTGTCAAGCTGATTTCCAAAGTTGTGTTTGATAAAGTGCGTCCACCGAAGGGTCATTATATTATAAGTCTTGTATTGTCAGGCTGATTTCAAAAGCTGTTTTTGATGAAGTTTGTCCACCGAAGAGTCCTTTAAAAGGCTTTTAGTTGATGGCTGGTTCAACAGTGAGTTGTCTTTAATGATGTTTGTCAACGTTTTTGAAAAATTTTGTAGTAAAGATTGCTTATTATGGAACGTCAACTACAATGTCCTGAACTTGAAAAAAGTATATAACCTGCTGTATTCAGAAGCGTTTACAAGACTTAAAGTAATGAGGGCAGTGCGCAATTCCAAGTTTACTGGGCATATGCCCCATTTCTTTACACGTATTTTTAGATGGATGGTGTGGATAGATCAGCAGACGTCAGTGGGGAAAAGCGCGCGCTCTGACGTATTTTTGGACCTGTCCTCTTACTTTCATGTTAAAACCATATTATACCGGGGCGTTGCTTCTGTTTCGAGATCGTTGACGCTGTAACTTCAGAAGATTTATGTCACTCGCAAGCATCTGTTGTGTAACTGGCTAAAACAGCCAGATACTGGCGCCTCTATAAACAACTAACTTTAAACTGACATTTTTAGACTATAAGTGGTGGTACGAGTAAACCGCCTGCCATGGTACGCGCAGCTCTAGGGTTCAATTTTGTCGGTTTCCTGGGATTGTTGTTAATATTTTATATGCCTACACTTTTTTCCTTTGTAAGGAAACCATTTAAAATCTGAGGTCCTCCTTACGCAGTGACCTTTTATGAGAATGCACTAAAATGCTTTCGTCACAGGCATTAAACCAGAACTAAAGGAAAAAACACCGTCTATCTCTCAGTCTGGAAGCACCGCTCGTCAGAAAATGTTGGATTATATTTCTGTCACTGCTAGGGGTACCCGATCTAATCCGCCGATATTTAGTCCTTTCGTTAGAAGTTACACAACATGTATTTATAGAGGTGCCAGCTTCTATGACTATTCAACCTCTTGTTCTCGCTCAGTTTAAACCTTTTTTATGCTTATATTGAGAGACCTCAGCGGTTGCGCCTTGGCATAGACATAGATGAAACAAACCGCATGAAAACTAAAGGCTACAGAACCGGCGCCTGTGGTGTTATCGTTAGGCTCTTTGCCTATCACGCGGAAGACTCAAGATCGATCCCATGTAAGGACGATCTGTGTATTTCTGCTGGGACTCGTCCCTCTCTCTCCGGGTTGGCCCTGACAAGCACATTCGAAGGAGCCCGTCTATTAAATAACCTTACAGCGTTGCAAGGGACGTAATACTAATGCTACAAACTAAACAAAATCAAGCGAAGTGAATCCGTCGATAAAACGTTATTGCCTGCTCCCTTGGGTGTGATAACCATTGACACATTTTCAGACATCTGATAGTACGGCCCTGTAATTACAGCCCAGATTGATTTTCGTAAATGGCAAGTACAAAATAAAACAAGAAATATGAAGAAATAAGAAGGAGAAAAAAGAACCCAGTTTCTTTTCATTTCGTGTAATGAATTCACGTTGAACTTTCTGTATCAACCTGTGTGCCTCTGGTGGAATTTTGTCAACCCCAGCACGATCCATTACTGCGATTCATTTTGTTGGATAACTTCGCCAGAAAGTTTTGTTTTAGAAACGCGTGTTTGGGGCCTGGTGCTTTTCCTTATCTTCTCTTCCTCGTACGTGTTGTTATATTGATTCTGGAGTTTGATCCCAAAGATTAATTTGGGCTTAAGGGGGCACTCCTCCCCTTCCCCCTTCCCCCACAAAGATCCACACATTTCACCTCTTGTGCTGGCTATGGATATTCCTGATAATCTTTTGTACTCATTTCCAATTCTGCGTGAGGTCAGGCGGGCTTTGACTTTATCCGGAAGCCTTCGAGATTTGTTTCCAATTACCATTTTTCACGCACTCGTGTCCGGCATCCAATCAAATGCACGCGATGCTGCCAAGGAGAAGATCAGTTTTTCCAGCGCTGTTGTGTAATGGTCAGGCTCTTTGCCTATCACACAGAGGACGGGAGTTGAACTTATTTCGGACGAAAATCTACCTGTCTCAACTAGAATATTATGTCCCTCTCAACCCGGGTTGGATTGTTGAGACTGGCAGGGTCTAAGTACCCGGTCACTTAAATGACCTTACAGTGTTATGCGGATAGGGGGGCGAGCGCTTTAGTGTGGTCTGCTCCTTTTTCTTTCTTGGTATTAGTTTCATCCTCTAACTTTTTTCCTGGCGTTGAAATGACCTTACACTGTTAATAATGCCGTAGAGCCTTAACAATACAAACAATGCAGTGTGTCTAGTGTTGTTAAACCAAAATCTAAAGCGAACCAAAATCGTGGGCTGAGAATCAACTGGTTCCACGTCTAACAGAATCTCCTTTTTTTTTTAAAGTTAAATCAATAAGGAATAATCTCAATGAAAAAAAAAGATTTTGTTTTGAACTTTACAATGAAAATATAGTGGTTGGCAAACTTGGACGTCAATTTTCTCAGTTCACTAAATAAAACCAGTAAATTCACAGCCCACGAAATCTTCAGCATTGTCTTGTTCGACTCCTATATCTCCTCTGTGACATTGGCTTTTGGTGTGGAAGTTGCTCGGTAAAAGACCAGTCGGTAGCAGCTAGCATAGTTGTGGCATCCCATAATTACAATGCTCGAGCAAGCTGTCGTCAGGTATTGACTTTTTGAGTACATTCACAACCGCGACAATAGCCCTATTGTACTTGTGGTGAATGAGGTCCCCTCGCACGACTCCGGCCCGGCACCTCACTCACCTTTATGCCGAGTAATTCTCATTAGAGGTGACATTTGCAGGAAGGAAGGTTTTATGTTATCTTCTCCTACTCTCTTTCTATCTATCTTTCTCTTTCTCTCTTCCTTTCTCTCCCTCCCCTCTCTTGCTCCTCTCTTCATCCCCTTCCTCCTGTTTTTGTGGCCTTCTAGGGTTTTTTCATCTTTCTCTCATCCCCTGTCTGTGTATGTCCCCTCTCTCCCTCCTCCAAATGGCCCCTCATTCCTCCCTTTTTTTCCTTTTCCTCCTCCCTTTCTTTTCATCTCTCTCCCTCTCTATGTATGTGTGTCTATCTTTGTGTCTTTCTTATCATTCTCCCTTCGCTCCTCCCCTCTTACTCTCTTTCTCTCTCTTCCCTTTCTATCTCCCCATCTTTGTCTCTCTCTCTCTCTCTCTACTCTGCCCTCCCTCACTCTTGTCTCTCTCTATCTCGCTTTGTCTCTATCACTCTGCTCCTCTTTTTTGCCCCTCTCTGTCTCTCTTTGTATTTTTCTATCTCTCTTTGTCTTTCTATCTCTCCTGTACTTTCTCTCTTTTTCTCACTCTGTCTCTCTCTCTCTCACTCTCTCCCCCTCTCTCTCTCTCTCTCTCCCCCTCTCTCTCTCTCTCTCTCTCTCACTTTCCGCGCCAACAACGTGGGCTGACGTGCCACCAGTTTGTCACCGTACTTTTCCGCCCAGTAGAAATTGTCACACCTCGCCATGAAGCTGATGAAAACCTCCACCACTGCATAATATTAAAGGTGTGAAATGCTCCGTGACAACAGTGCATTTCGAGCGTGGCCACAACCAAGCGCGGCCTCCCATTGACACTGCTTTTCTAGGCCGCGCTTCGATTGCACCGTGAGCACTGTTGACGTGGATTAGTCACGAGGACGCGGGGTACGCGTTTAGAAGCTTCGATGCTCATCTCAAACACCTTAAATCTCTGATAATATGCTTCCACCCAGCTGCCACTTCACGTATCCGTCGTTATTTATCTGGATGTAAGTCCTCTCGTGTGTTTAGTCGTTAGGCTTTTTCCTTTTGCGCGAGGAGGCCGGAGTTCGAGTCCAGGTTGCGTGGATAACTTTTGAACCGAGCGTATTTGCCTTTCTGCTTCGATGCCATGGCTCATGACTTAGGTGTAGGATATTTATAGAAGTATCAGCTTTTTTTTTGCTGTTTTAGCCTTTGCTCTTGTTCCTGAAGTCTTTAGGTATCCTGCTTGTCATCTCATCTGTGTTGTGTCAAGTTATTTTCTATGGGTGTACATGCAGTTCCTTCAGTCCGTGTGGGCCAGCTTCTTTTGCTGTTTTAGCCTCTTTCTTTCATTCAAGAAGTCTTCGTGCATTTGTGTTGTGTCAAGACATTTTCCATGGATGTATGTGCTTCAGTTCGTGTTGGCCCTGACAAGCAGGGTCAAAGTAGGCCTACACAGTGTAATCCGCTTCTTTAGTGATCTTAGAAAATTATAAATAAAAGGCGCGAAAAGTCAAAACTAGCGCAGCAAAACATAAGGGAAGGTGGCAATGTCTGTGTACGCGAAAAGAAAAATGGTGGTGCGTAATACAATAAGCCTATAGTTTTCCTGTGCGAGTGACACTATGCAGTTTTTCCTAAGGCAAGTAAAAACGACTATGACCACCTAAATGCCTGTCTTTTGTTCTCAATAAGGGGCGAAATGACGTTGAAGCTAATATGATAATGGTATATTACTACAGCTTTCAAAATGCGAGTGTGACTGAGTAGCGTTTTTTTACCTGTTAGATTGTTCGTCTCTTTTACACAGTATGAGGCACTAGTATATAATATTACTGTGTGCTCTTTTTTTCTGTTCTCAAGGAAGTGCAAGACAATGCAAATATAGTCGTGTATCATCTTCGCGATGTCCCTTTTCTTGCGCTCTATATGAAAATATGGTCTTAAAGTGTGTGTTATTACGCCTTCTTAGGATCGCGAAAACAGGAACGACGCAAACACTATAGTTTTGATGGACGATTGTGGTCATATTATACTGCTTTTACCCAGTGTGCTTGTTCCATTAACACCAGCAGTGAAATTCGGAAAGAGATGGGTGCCGGCATGACTTTTTAGTGTCGACGGAGACTTAAAACCCCAAACAAACACAATTAGACAGAGCGAGAGGACTGTGTCGTGGTTGTGGTATAAACGTCATGACTTCTTATTCGGTGTCTTCACCCATTGCCGACAGTAAGGATGGGAAATCCGCACACGGTAAGTCTCCTCAGTCTAACCGGAGCTCAGTGATGCCTTTGATGTTGTTGTTGTTGTTGTTGATCAAGGATATATATGGGTTATCCCCCTTAAGTAGTCTTCAATTAAGACCTACAGAACCCTGACAGTCTAGCCCTGTACCCCTGGAGTGGAGAGCCTTAAAACTGGCCCTTAATACTGCAAAAGTGCAATGCAGTCTTAAGACCTCTCTGGACTGAATGACTGCTAAGTGCAATGCAGTCATTTACTAATTTACTGCCATCATCGTACAACACTTGGACATGATGGTTGCAGCCATTACTTTTTAGTCAGAACCATGTGTATAAAGTTATTTATTTATATAGGCATCAGCTTTATTTTATTTTTTTATTTTTTTTTATTTTTTTACTGTTCTGGCCTATGCTCGCTTCCCCTTATATGACCGTACTATGTTAAAAGGGGCGTAAAACCAAAACCAAACCAAGCCAAGCCACAATAATGTGGGGATG
The DNA here is from genome assembly GCA_032273245.1 of Phyllaplysia taylori. Lineage (NCBI taxonomy): Eukaryota > Metazoa > Mollusca > Gastropoda > Aplysiida > Aplysiidae > Phyllaplysia > Phyllaplysia taylori. The sequence goes on from JAUKPP010250568.1 coordinate 11,948, forward strand.
ATACATGATAGCACTGAGTGCAAGCTGCTCCCACTGTGTGCAATGTTTGGTCGATTGTGGTTTGTTCCATTTTTATTTCTAATTTCATCGGTACGATATTGATTTTTTTCCGTTTTAATTTCAAGTGTTGGGTGTTGGTTTTTTCTTTCTCATCCCCATTTGCTTATGATGAGAGGGAGGGAGAGAGAGAATTAATATTTTACTTCTTCTTACAAGAGTAAGGGATGGCACAGTAGCACTAATGGCCTGTTTTAGGAAAGAATTCCTTTACGGCAACTTAAGTTGATCCAATGATTATTGTGTGGGCATGTGTGCACGAGTGCGCATGTGTGTGCGTATGTGTATGTTGTCTAGTTTGTGCGTGTGTGTGCGTGTGTCTTGCTTATTCATATGCTTGTATTTGCCATGCCACAGTACATTTCTCCAAGAGATGAAATATTATCTTACCTTATCTTATCTTATCTTATCTTATCTTATCTTATCTCATCTTATCTTATTACTACTGGTATTCTTACAACATCTACGAGGGAGTAAGTTCCACAGGAACACGAACAGCATTCCAATCAGCAATGACAACCTGAACAAGACATCGGTAGTGCGCCCGCCTACAGATGAGAAAATCCTAGGTTCGAATTCGGCGAGGTTCATCGGGATTTTTTCGAACCTTTCATGGCTTAGATCCCCGTCCTATTGGACGTAAAATTCGGAAGTCCCGCCTTATAAATGACCGTACAGTGTTGCATGGGGCACCCCCCCCCCCCCCCTACCGAAAAAAAATGAAACTAAAAAA
>JAUKPP010250579.1:0-12737 GCA_032273245.1 Phyllaplysia taylori
CAATTGATTACCAAAGTCAATAGACAAAGTTTCATATTATAACACAAAAATAAAACATCGTCGTTGTTTTTGTAACCCGTTCAACATTAACCACTAAAAAAATACCTCCTCGTCTATGATTTTCTCGCGCCCTACTCGCTACACTAACCGGCTCCACTCCGTTCGTACCAGTCGTCTTTAAGTCTGCGCGAATACGGGTCATTGAAATCATCGCCGAAATTGACTGCTAGATGCTGTTACTCTGTGGGAACTATAAGAAAGAAAAAGTCAATACCTGGACCATATAATTCATATCTGCATCTTATTCCTCCTGAGTCCAGCTTGCAAAGTTTGTTCCAATACACATTATCGTTCATTGTTATGAAAATGTCAAGTTTTGCGCGTTTCTTTATTTTCGTTGAAATTTTTAAAACTTGATAATTCATTATCGCGTGACTTGATTTTCTTCATATTTATAGATCTTGGTTGAATTTCATTTGTCTGAAGTTTAGTGGAAATTGCTACGAAAACCGCTGAGTTATGGGCATTTTCAAGGGTCCTCTTTTTTTTTGGACACCTGTTATATTATTATTATATCAATAAAAAACACTAATTGAAACCATGAAATTTCTACAATGTGTTTTTTTTAAAAATGGATCTTTGCCATATGTCCCATGCACGAAAAGACAACACTTTGACTCACATGATGCTGATATCTATTGCAGGTGGAGCACCAGGCCTGGATGTTGGTGGTGGGAGTCATGCTGTTCTGAACCACCTCCGCAAACGTCACAAACAGTGGTGGGGAGTTTGGACCTGAAGAATAATATGAAATAGAATAAATAAAATGTAGTTTACTTTGATCTCGTTGGCGTTTTGGGTTTTACACTCCTTTTAATACGCTCACATCCTTTTAAACCTGGGCTACTGTCAGGGCCAACATGGGCTGGGGGGAACACAAAACCCAACATGGAAGATGGTCATCCAAAATGGGGATCAAGCTCCCATCACAGGTGAAGAGCCAACCATAACACCACAGTGCTGGTTACAATTTAGTGTTATCTTTTAGGGCATGAGTTGAAATAAATCGACAGAATCTTTCACATCACCCACAAAACAAATCTACATATCAGTCTTTTCTTTCCATACCTTACATCCCTAAGTGATAAAAAAAACAAATGGAGAAACCCTTTTTTTGTTTGCTTTTTGACACCACAATTTAATTATAAAATTTATTTGATTATTCTATTTTATTTATTTCCTATCAGTGAATTTCTCCTCAATACAATCAAAGAATAGATCAGGGATGGACACAGCTGGTCACAAAAGAGTCTTGATCTTTGACATCAGGAACTGAAATTCTTACCGTAAATATGGAAATGAACAATTTTTTTTATAGAAATTATTTCCTTCATAACTAAAAATCATCCAGAATTCATGATAAACCCCTCCAGTCGATGCCCACAACAGCATTTGCCCATGTCACTCCATATAACTTACCAATGGGACGGTAATCAGGATACATGAGGTTGATGTGTGTACCATCAATGATTCGCTCATTCTGAAGACCACACTTGCATTGGAGAGCTGATTTGATCTTGATACCCAGCAAATCTCGGATGATGGAGCGAGTCATTGTTCTGGGGAAGTTATTGGAAGTTCAAGCATCATTCAAAGATAATCCTCAAGTTTGCAATCGATCCAGCAAAGCTAAAAACGCTGCTCATCCCTAACTAGCACAAGTTTTTCTTTGTCAAAACATTTCTCCAGAGGAAAAGTGTGAGTCATGTCTTGCTTTATTTTAAAAAATCATTACGTTTGTGTTCGAGCCTTGTTCCCCATGTTTATTGCCTAAACTGTAAGTTTTGCCACTTGCGGATAAAAATGGAAATAAAAGCGAAGAGTTAGTTATAGAGACATTGCCTCTCTCCTGGTCAAATAAGTGCCCAGTTGAAGTACTAAAAGTAAGCATAGTATCATTGTTAGTAGGCAAATAATTAACACAAATAAAATTTGAATGAAGAGGAAAAGTCTTATGCAACATGTAACACTTAAAAATTTGGTTGGTTGGTTTGGTTAGGTTGAAGTTTTATGGCACTTTCAAAACTGTAGTACCAGAAAGTAGATTAGGAAAATAGAAAAGGCAGACCAAACCAACAAAGCGCCCACAATAATTAAACATTTAATCAACTGATGGGGAAATTGGTACTTACACTTGTGGCTCATCTTGACTATCCTCACAAGCATCAGCGCTGTGAATAGAAATATCTCTGACATAAGTACTGCCCCTCAAATTGCATGGTAATTAGTAATGAAATATTTACGGTACATACTACTTCACACCCTCACATCTTATTCTCAACTGAAAAACCCTTTGCAATTATATCAACATTTTCACAGAATCATAGAGAAATGTAGGCTGGATACTTCTGATAATTTTTATTGTAACTGAGCCACCAATTTTAAAAAAATCTTTGAATGCAAACTCATTGTTTGGTTTTCTTTTGTTTTGGCTTTATGCCACTTGTAACACTCTATGTTCATTTTAAGGGCTTGTTGCTTCAACCCTACCTATCAACTTAAACTAAGGCACAAAACATAACAACAGACAGACGATGGCACTCGTCCATCGCAAGGACTCATAGCCTCCAAATGACAGGCCTTGTGCTTAATCATTACACCACAGATGCCCCATTTCTGACGTTATAATTCTCACAATATCTATATTTGATCCTTCTCTAACATCTATTTGAATGCCCGAACAGGTCACTACTGTGATAAGAAACTTGCAAGATTTTAAAAATTGTCTTTAGCACCACACACTGTGCCTATAAGTAGCGTAGCAGACCATACTGACATAAATACATCCGCTACACATCTGACAACTCCTAAGATAAAAAAAAAGTGTATACTCACTCATTCTCCCCTTCTTTTGCATTTTTCTCTCCTTCCCCCTCCTGCCCAGACGACTCAGTTTTCCCATCTTCTGTTTTTTTCTTCTTCCCTTTTTTCTTCTCCTCCCCCTCCCCTTCTTTTGATGGAGCTTTTGATTTTTGCTCAGCTTGAGATCCTTCTGTCGAGTCGGGCTCTACAGGGACACAAGTTTCCTGGGGACAAGGGGAGATAAAGGCAACAAATAAGTAAAACAATAGATTTTGGTCCTCAGACCCGCACAAAGCTTTCTTAACTATCTATTAATTTACTCTGCAACAAATTGATTTCAACATTGTGTCCTTCCTTTAAAAGTTTATGAAATTCCAACGTTTTAATAGTTATTGTGACAAAATTTTTCTTTAAAAAATTGCAAAGTTACATTTTTATGTTAGAGGAAAACAGAAATAAAATGGGAATGTGTCTCTCTTAACTCTAACAACAGTTGTAACAAGAACATTAACTCCTGTAAGTACATGACTCTAAATCTCAAAAATCAAGCACACCAAATTGATCATCAGGAATTCCACACCAAGCCCCCAAGAAAACTAAATAAATACAGTGGAACTCAGATACAACGAATATGAATATGACGAGACTTTGGTTGTAATCAGCAGAAATAAAAATCCCCTTCCTGTTTTGTCTTTGTTAACATACCTTGGATATAACGAGGACACTGGGTGTCAATGTAATTGATTTAACAGGACAAAAAAATGTTCAGTAAAAAAAGAAAATCCTTCAAACCTCGTGAATCTGCATGAGTACGAATCTCTGCCAGCTCTGGATCAACCTGGGAAAGTCCACACGTCCACAGTTCTCGTCAATGTCATGCAGCACCAGGCCCAGGGCAGACACTTGAGGCATTGTTCTGAAGGCTCGAAGAAAATTGGTGGCCTGCAAAAGAAAACATGAAAAAGTCTTAATTATGCAGGGAAAACAAGACAATTGCATGAAATGACGAATGTCCTGCTTCTTTATTACTGTGACGGGAGAAGTGTCTTATTACAAACCTTATCCCCCCGCCCCCCTGATCAATCCATCAATCCATATACACACCTCTCTGTGTCTTTCTTTGCTTCTGCCCTTGCTTTTCTTTGAGTTGCTTTCCAGTACTTTGTTTTGTTTAATTTTCCATATCGCAATCAACAATGTTCGGTTGTTATCGTATGTTTGGTTTTTTGCGCGGTGGGTGTGTGTGTATGTGTGTTGGTTTCTGGGTTGTTTCTTTTTTCCTCTTACAAATAACTTTGCCTGATGTGGCTTTTCGTTACAGCAAAGCTGCCTGCTGATGCGGCACACAAATGGCAACCCTGAGGGAAACTTAAGCCTGCTTAAGTAAAAATTAAAACAAGAAGAGGCTAAAACAGCCGAGGCTGGTGCCTCTATAAATGATCCACTCCTTACTACGACTAGGGTGAAGTGTCCATCTAACACACATTTCGTCATCAACATCTATCTTATACAGCACAAACACCGCTCAGCTAACAGGGTCGCATGTGTCAGCATGACATGAAGCTTATTTCTTTTCCTTTTGCTTACAGGGGAGGGGGAAAAACTCTCTTGATATCCAAAGTAGGCGCCGATATTCTAAACTTTAAAGGTATTCCCACTGAGAACTTAAAAGCTGAGAAAACAGCTCTTTGACATGTTCTAAGGCAGTAAGAGGGGATGTTACAATAACCAAGACTTTAAGATGCAAGATATTGGTAATCAAAACATTCGGGAAATAAATACTGATCCAGATTTGCAATGAAAGAAAATTTCTTTTGAACACTCAAAATGAATTTATAGGGTCTTTTTCCTCTTCATCATTTGTGGCAAATGACATACTTAGACTACCTGTGTGGGGCAAACATTCTCTTGGGCAAATAAACTATCATAATACTCATACCACAGATATAAGCTAAAATCTTAATATTTTAGAGAATTTTCTTTACGACAGCTAGCATACAAAAACAGTGAAACGAAGGATAAAAAAAGTTTCAGTAGAATGGCAAGTTGGCAATATATTCAGTACCTAGAAAAAATTTAAAGTATCTATACAGGTGCCAGCTTCTTTTGCTGTTTTAGTGAAATCCTTTGTCTCCAAAGGTCTACATGTTATATTATCTTTCCATGAGATACATCATAATGTTAATAAGCCTGGGCGCTTTTTTTATACTCATACAATAGAATATATGAAAAAATCATACGTAGTTTTGGGCGCCGAAATGATTTTAAAGTGTCGGTGGAGCCATAAAACCCCAAACAAACACACAACAATGCTCATACAATTTTCTGAAAATTGGAAATGAGACAATACACACCTGACATGTGTTTCCTTTCTGCGAGTCCAGCATGTGGAACAAGAAGCCCAACTCACAGGACAAGCAAAACTCTCTCTCACACACGTGGCCAAGGAGCGCACAGCGCAAAGGTTCCAAATAGTACAGGACCTGGGAAAGGAAACCATACAATTGCAACAGGTTTACAAATAATCTTTATGCAATCCTCCAGCCTACCAATTCATGATGGATTGAATTTTCAACTGAATAATGGTCACCCTGTCATAGACTGGCTCTGTTGTATGGGATCTCAGAAAAGAGAAATGTACATTACAATTAGGCCAGGAAACATGTTACCAAAACACAAACAACAAAAAGTTACACTGCTTGAAAAATTAAAAAGGCCAAGAGTCAATCAACGACAAAAACAAAAAGTATCTACTTTTACCATTGTCACTACAATTGTATCATTTGCTTTCTTATTTCAAAAACTTTATAAAACTGAACTAGCAAACTGCAATTTTCTCAGTTTCAACACTTGATCAAATTTTATGAACAATTCAATTTGTAATCAAACTTTTCAAATAATTGGTTGGTATTCAAGTGTAGCATCTCTAAAATGGCAGACTACATATTGTTTCCAAGTTGAAATCAGTTCAGAATGCATTTGGTCTGTTGTGATAAAAAGATTGCTAAATCAGGGATTGAAAATGCATTTATTATTATCAATCTAGCATAATCAATTTCTACAGGAATAGACCTCCAAGCAAATGACTGGGAAAAAATCACGAAATCAAAGAAGTCCTCAGCTTCAAGGAACAGCTTAAAAGCATTGTTCACAATGCAGGGATGGTGGTATGGAATAGCCATACACAAATATGAGCTCATTTCGAGAGAACTTAAAGCCACTTACTTGAAGCATTGAATTGCAATAGGCATTGGGTATGTGAGGTTCTAGACCAGCCAAATTTGTCTTGTTGTAATGCCTGAAATCAAAATCTTCCACCCCGAGCTTGGAATATTTGATCTCCACACGCCGATAACGTTTGGGAACACCCATGAACGGATCCTCTCCTGAAAATAAAAGAATATTTTTTTCCCTCTCCTATTTACAATACCTATCCAGTTTCTACTAAAAAGTCAAGCCAGTAGTTAGAAGAGTGTGCTCCTGTGAATGGATAGAAGTCAAAGGATTCGGTCCTGGTTCCTGTTTTGTCATTTAAAAACGGACTTACAAGTGCACCACACAAGTTGGTGAAATGCAGTGTGGTGCGGTTTGTTGTTCATGACCTGAAGCAGTGCTCTTATAATTGGTAGAGAGTGGAAAAAGGCCTCAGAACCCTAGATTTAAATCAAAGAGGGGCAATGGATAGGAAAATTTTCCCAATACTGACAGCAAAGTCTTGCAGCTGCAACCACGCTAAGTTACACAGAATCACATGTTAAAATATATAAATCAAATAATATAATACAGTTTTTGTGGGGGCACAAGCAACAACTTTTCTTTGCTTTACCTGGATTGTTTATAACGTCTGAGAGAGAAGACAAAATTATACATTGCCGAACTTGTATCAAAACAAGCAACCAAGGAAAATTATATTGTGCTGCACATCAGTATTCAGAATTGTAAAGATTATGAAAATAGCTATGCAAAGCAAATCCACAATATGTGTATCAAACAAAGACATAAGGGTTCTCAGACACCTCACATTTACTTCAAGCAGATTGCAAAAAAGTCTCACCCTTGAACCACACACACAAAAAAAAAAACTTATTTTATAGTTATTGTCACAAAGAAACAAAAAATAATGTAGATCCCCTAACCCTCTAGAAAGATGCAGAAGATAATTACCAAACGTAACTATGTCAACCATAACTCAATTCTTGGACCAGAATTCAGACACAATGTTTGCCTACATAGTATCATAAGTTGTTGTTTTTTACCTCTTCCAATGGGTGATTCAGGAACACTGGATTTCCTGTCCTTGGTTCCTTTATCGTTGAGGTCATAGGGAATGAGGTTCCTTTTCTGTTTTGTAGTGTTCGGAGCATATCCAATGTTCTGATAAACTTTCATCGTGCGAAGGATTTCAGGATCAATTGGAAGTGATTTTCTGTGGACAATGACGATTTCAAGATTATGATAGGGGATACACATTTTATATTATCAGTAAGGCTCTACCAAAGCAATGATATTAACCAATATGTAAAAATGAGGCAGCATGTTTAAAACAAGGAAATGCTGATCTCAACACTGCAGCCTTGTGATAGCCACAAATGGTATAAAACTAAACAAGATTGCTACAGACATAGAGATATTTTATGTATGTCTTTGAGCTAAGAAGATGTTCAGCTTTCTAGCCCAATGTGCAAAACTTGACATTAAAAGTTGAGGAGGTCTACCCTCATAAGTATGGTTACAAACCCCACAACCCCCTGAAAAATAAATGAATTCACCCACTATCAATAAGTAAAACTTTGCCAGTGGCTAATCCCATAATTGCTTTACTTTCTTCAGGATTTGACACAAAAAATCCTGAGCTTTGGCACTAGACCTAGAGACTGGTTCTCTTGAGCGTTAACTTTAATACAACTTAGAAGAAATTCTCAGGACTTTTTTGTGCTAAGAATGAAAAAATCCTGAGGATACCCATCCCTAATTTCTGTTCCACAAGTAGGCTGAACTATTTTGGTTTGGTTTGGTTATTAGTTTTACATTCCTTGCAACACTGTAAGGTCATTAAAGAGACAGGCTACTTCAACCTTGCCCGTCAGGACAAACCCAGACTGAGAGGGACTAATCCCACCATAAAAACAAAGATGCTCCTCTGCATGTGGCATCGTATTCAGGACTTTTGCATGATAGGCGAAGATCCGAACTATCGTGTCAGATACCAGAGGTTAAACTCTGATAGCTAATAGAGAGGTAGACCCTACCTGTAGACCTGGTTCATCATGTGCTCTGGGAAGTCTGAGACAAGTGGACCCTGAGCTGGGTAAGGCATTGGTATGCTGGAGTAGGCAGCCAGCTCATCATTCACGTCAATTGGCTCCAGCTGATCCACCTAGGAGGGAAAGAAAATGCACCACAATACAGTTCCTTGGTTTCTAAGTTTCCATGCGCGATGAACCCCAGCAGAAAAATGCAGATCGTTCAAACTTGGGATCTGACTCAGACCTTCTTCGTTATAGGCCAAGAGCCTCACCAATCCACCAGACGCCAGTCCTCGTATACCTCAAAACTTCTTTATCTTATAGTTGTGATGAATACTTCCTGACAAGATAAATCTTTCTTTGCAGTCTGATTGACACAATTTCAAAGAAAAAACTAATATCGTCACATAAACATTCAAATGCCTGTTTATTTTCTTCAGGCTCTCTCAACACTATTAACACTGCATGGACATTTTGATTTCAGGAAGTAGACTAGGACAATAGTAACATGCAGAAAGCAGTAGAAGGGGGAGAGTCCACAACAACCCTGTCAATCATTAAAAAAATCCAAATCCACAACTGTGTCTTACTTTCACAGACATGCCTACCTATGAAAACGATTTTGAGGAGCATCAAGCGCAAAAATGAAAAACACGGGATGAAAATGAGGAGCAGAACAGCAAAATGCTGATAGCTGCACACATTTTAAAACACACTCTGTTGATCATACGCATAAAACGATGTTTGTCAAATGTCAAAATTATACTCTTCAGAAATCCATGTGTTTCTTGCTTGGGGGAAGGGGGAAGGGCTAAACAGACACTTTTAGTTTGGACCCTTTAATCCGGAACTGACCTGACTGCAACCCGACTAGAGAAAAAGAAAAAAACAATAAAAAACAAAAACAGAAAAAAACTAGTTGAACTTAATCAAGTGACCACCTCTATAAGACAACCACCTGCACAAACGACTACTTTCCATAGACTCCCAAATTACATTTCTTCCATATATTAGCCCTGTCTAAGACGACCACTTTTTTCTCGATATCGGGTGGTTGTCTTAGACAGGTTTGGCTGTGCCCACACTTAGAACTCGAAGGTAGCCAACACGACAATTGACAGTTGTCAAAGAACAGGCTCCCACAATCGAAATCAATGCCAACGAGGCTATAAAATTTAATGATATAGGAAATACGTAACAGGACTAGAGCAAGCCCTTGTTTCCTTTGTCCACTCCTAAAAGCAGACTGAAAAACTGATTGTTGACAGCGATCGAGACTACCCTGCCATCCGCAATGGCACCCAGTGCACTTACCCGTCAGAGGTACACGTACTGTTCTCACTTTCTCTCTGCATTTTCTCGGAAATGACGTCACACAATGAAATCCTTGTTGGTTTCTCACCGACAGTAATAAGTCTACGCGCTTGAGTTGACAGAGTCTGCCCCCACCCTATCTCCTCCCCCGAACCAATGCAATCACTGCTGAGTGGGAGACACCATCACATTCACAAAGGTCGATGGTCGTGAGCACCCCCCCCCCCTTATTTTCTTCTAACAAAGACAGTTCACTCACTCACAGTACCTGAGTTAAAACTGTCCCCGCACCACCACTTGATCTGATCGCCCGCGCGCCTTCTGCTAGCATCTGAGTATCGGGAATGGCACAGTACAATCTGGGTGTCTTTTGCATTATTTTCCCATTATTTTGTAAGCTGGGCTGAAAGTAACGTTTTCTTTTAAATGGTTGATTACTCTGCGCATCACCCACTTTCTCTCTCTCTGTCTATCTGCCCTCTACTGACCACCATGGACTAGCCAGTGTCATTTGTTCACATCCCCGTGCAACTCCTCTTTTCCTACACCCCACACCTTTCCCCTTTACTCTCTATCTTTCCATTACTACGCTTTGCACATATCACTGCCGCCCTCGCCCCACCATGCGTATTCTCTCTTTCTCTCATTCCGCATGAGCGCTGCATTGGTCGTGGTGTCAGCGCAGAGAAGAGCAAAGAATTACTTGCGTGATGGGTCTATAAAGTACATATAAGCGATGGGTTGAAAAATGAGGTTGGTTTTTTCAGCTGACAATTTATTTTTCACAATCCAGATTTTGGTAGAGAAAAGTGTATTTCCAGATCGCACATCATTTTCTGATAGAATTCCGGAACGGTAGGATGTCTGCTTTCATAGATTCATCACTTAAAATATTGTAAACATCTTTCCTAATTTACCAGCTGAAAGTAATTCTGAGCACTCTAAATATCAATTAAAATAACTTGTCGACTGTCACACTAGGTCAGAAATATGTACTCACTGGATCTGCAAATTCAACTGGCACAGAAAACTGATTGAAAATTGCACTTTGGCTTCCAGCAAACAAATGGACATTTCCTGAAAAGAAAAAGAAAAAAGACAATGTTGCAGACTTCTCTATGTCCACTGACAGTGTGTTAGGTATATAATCTTTAATCTAGAAGACAAAAGTTTTCTATAAACCCGAGTGCTATAAACATAAAAAACCACATAGGCTCTTTACCCTGAACATCGATAATGCAAGGGCAATACTGGCACCGAGGATGCAGAACATCATATAAATAAACAAGCTTAAGTCCATTCTTTTAGATATTTTGCATATCTATATATTGATTCCAAGAGAACAGAGTATCTTAACTTTAGAGCTGCTTACCAGGATTAATGGTAAATCACAATAAATACTGAATGGCTTGGATTTTACGGCCTTTGCAACACTGTAAGAATATTTTTGAGTCAGCCCATTTCGATCTTGCCTATCAGGGCTAACCCAAGGCTGTGAGGGACAAGGAACATCCCAGTAGAGAGAAAGAGATGAGGGGATCAAACTAATGTTCTCTGAGTGATAAGCAAACACCACAGAGAGCTGTGAATATTGACAACCTAGTACAACCCCGAGGAGAAAAAATTACAAACCTGCACTGTCACCAAAGGCCAGAGCTTGGTATGTGGAAGAGACGTCAAACGCAATGATAGCTGCTCCATCTGTACTGACTGGGTAGGCAAGCTGAGAGCTGGGTGGTCCTCCAGTGATTGTTTCCACAAGCTGAAAGCTGCCCATCTGTAGGGAAGAGATTACCAGCATCTTTCAACTACATGCTCTTTGTGCAATGTGGAAGGTAGATACATTCACAAATACAAGACAAAAATGCTGACCAACTTGCGCTACCCTCCCCCATTGAAAATTTGGAAAACATGGCATCTGCTTGAATTTTTGGAGTTGATTTTCACAGTAAAAATTCATACATGACTTTTTGAGAATTTTTGCAAACAGTAATTATGGTTTCTACTTTAAAGTTATGTTTCAATATTTTTACACAAGAGCATACCAAAGGGAGGTAAGTAAGACAAAGGAAACAATGGCTGCTGGTAAAACTTGTGCCCGAACTTGGAAGAAAGAAAGCACTGAGCATGTGAACATTACAAGCTCACGGTACTTCCTGGGTCACCCTAAAGAATCATTTTTCATTTGCCTGAAACTGATCAATCGAATCTCATAGCTTGTTCAACACAATATAAAAAAGTGTTGTATTTTTCAAAGATGTAGTCTCATTTTCAAGGGCTCTTCTCCATAGTACAAAATGCTTTTATTCCGCATATCAGGTAGCTGCTAGAGAAGAGCTATCTTTCTGTAACATCCAAATGCTGGTGAACTTTCTTTGGGAGTGCCACAATTTTCATTCACAACAAAAACATGGCGCTTAGTTATTCTCTCCATGGAGCAATACCTGCTGTAAACCAATTAAAGTTTCAAAAGAAGTAATTAAGAAAGACAAAGAGAAAACCAGGTTAACTAAATTAGTGGCTGCATGTTATTCATTTTACGGCTGATTAAAAAGACGAAACGAAATATGTCTTGGGTCAAAGTTTGGTATAAATCCATCCATTCTGATAAGACCTACCCTCTAAACACTATCATATTTTTAGTTGGATGGCTATAGTTACCTTTTGAAAGAAAGAAAAAATCAAAGCTTTGAAAGAGATTCAGGTGGCTTTAAAACTGCCTTTAAAATGTAGAAAATTTCAACAAGCACAACACACGAATTACTTAACCAAATTGATGATTATAATATTTAATTTCGTGTCCTCAACCCTTAGAGTGCATATTTCAAAAAGTTATTATCATTTTTCAAGTGATTCATTTTGATAAACGAAGAAGAGCACAATGTAGTTTACATCATGACTTGTTTGGAGTAAATCATTTATAAAGGCCAGCTCACTGCTGTATTAGCCTTTTCCATACATTTAAACATAAGTTTCCTTCACAGTTATTCCATATATGCTGTGTTCGTAGGCACTTATTGCTTACAAGATTCAGCAGCTGTGGCAAAATTTTTTGTGTTGATTAGTATTGAAACAGTTTTTTTAAAGAAAGCAGAAAGAAAAAAAACGGATGAGGAATAAGAAGAGAAGATACATACAGAAGCATACAACCCTGTAGTGATTTCGAAGTGGGTCCTCTGTGGTTAGTACCAGGGTAGAAGTAGACACATTACAATTTGAGATAAGACTGTAGTATATACTATTGTAACACATCTTTGATAAATCCTGCATTTTGATTGGTTAAATAAGTGTCTGTCATTTAGCGTATACATCAAG
>JAUKPP010250590.1:0-12735 GCA_032273245.1 Phyllaplysia taylori
GGGGCTGAGTCAGAGAGAAAGAAAGAGAGAGAGAGAGAGAGAGAGAAAGAGAGACAAATGGCGAGAGCGAAAGGGATAAGAAAAGAGATGGAAAAATAAGGAGATGCAGAAGAAAGAGAGAAAGAGGCAGAGAGAGAGAGAGAGAGAGAGAGAGAGAGAGAGAGAGAGAGAGAGAGAGAGAAAGAGAGAGGGAGGAAGATGAAAGGTAATTTCCTTCTTTTCAATAAGACAAGCCACAATTTTCCGTTCTTGACTACCCGAGCTCATCAAAATGTATGGAACACTTTGGCAGCCACATAGTAAAACTTCCTTGACGACGTCGGGCACTGCAAAAATGACTCTTCAATTTTTCGAAAAGCTTCTAAATGTGTCTAGGATCAGTCTAAAAGGTCACTTTTACTGGCCCTAAATTTCCGAGATGAGGGGGTGCTTCCGGGGTTAGCTTGAATCTGGGTCTGGCGATTTACCTCTTTTAAGTGACTGGCGTCTTCAATAGGAGATCATTTAAATGGGAAATCTTCAAAAGATTTTCTTAAAAGGGGGACATAACTTTTACAAAGGGCGCAAACGAGGCGAACGTACGCCTTCAGAATGGAAAGCGTTAGGCAGATTTAGATCTGGTTAGGGACACCACGACTGGAAGACAAAAATTGAAGAAAAAAAATAATAATCTGAAAAATTATGTTCTGTAGACGACAAGCAACAGGTGGAGTGTGTGTGTGTGTGTGTATGTGTGTGTATGTGTGCGTGTGTGAGTGTGTGGGTAGATGTGTGCGTTTTTAAGTGTGTGTGTGTGTGTCTACGTATAGGTGTGTGTTTGTATATGTTTTGTGTGTTTGTCTTTGTGTTTGTGTCTGTGTGTGTAAAGGGCAGGAGAGAGGCGCGTTGTCAATTTTGCAGACAGTGCTAATGCTCCTGTAAGACAATAAACAGAGTATAGAAATTTGGAGCTGCACTGATGAATTCAACAGAGGAGACCGATGAAGTTTTGCACTTTGTCAACGCTGATTTTTTTTCTCTTGCAAGCTTTATCAGAGTGAGTTAGTGACGAGTTTTTTTTTTATATATATAGAGGCACCAGCTTCTTTGCTGTTTTAGCCTCTTGAAGATTTCTATCCAAGTGAACAAGGAAAGGGCTCTGATCTACATTTGCCGATGCGCCATCATCATGATTTGGTGTAATGGTTAGGCTCCCCGACTATCATGCGGAAGACCTTTGTTTAATCCCATGTACGGACGATCCCCGTTTTTTAGCTAGAATTTGTCCATCTCAGCGTGGGTTGGTTCTGACAGATAGGCTAGCAGTGGCCCGCCCGTTTTTTATTATCCTTTTAGTTTGGGCGGGGGGTAAAACCAGAATACAAAGCTACCGCTTCTATCCGCTGATCACCAGAAGAAAATCAGCTCGAAATGGAATAAATAGAAGCTGTGGACAACTACAGAGAGGATTCTGTTAAGCGCTTTCTCCCTCATTTTTAAAGCGGTTTTTTACGTCGTTGGCCGAGCGATAGTGCGCCCGCCTACAGCTGAGGAGGTTGCGGGTTCGAATCTTGGATATTTTCGGAGTTTTCAGGGCTTCGACATCCGTCATATCGGAAATGGACGTAAAATTCGGAGGTGCTGCCTCGTAAATGACCTTACAGAGTTGCATAGGGCATTAAACCAAATTCGAACAAAACCAGAGTTCGCATAGAAGCAGGGCGAAACGGAGCGTTGGCTGTAGACAAGAACCCCAAGTGTGTGTGCGTGTGTGTGTATGTGTGTGCGTGTGTATGTGTGTGTGTGTGTGTGTGTGTGTGTGTGTGTGTGTGTGTGTGAGAGAGAGAGAGAGAGAGAGAGAGAGAGAGAGAGAGAGAGAGATAACGAGAAAGCCATGTAGAAGGGATAGTACATTTAAAAAAAAAAAAAAAATATTCCTTTTTTAAAGCGTCAATGCCGTTAGTTTTTGCTTAACCTCGAAGTTACGTGAGGCCATTAAGGAGGTCCCTTTTATTTAACGATCATTTCGGAGAAGACACGAATCGGAGCCTTCAAAAGTCACCCAAGCGATATCGTCAAATCCTACAACTGCGTAGAATTTAGAACGCTACACCTAGGTGTTTGGACAAAATGTTCGGATGCATAAGTCTACACAGCGCGTAAATTCCCTTACACCCGGTGTAAGCCGCCAGAAACGTACGCCTGTTGGGGAGGTTTACTAACAAGACTTCCAGTGCGTAGCCGCTAACTTTCATGCATGCGAACTTCCTCCAAAATATACCAAGGTGCGTAGATACGACGTCCTACTAGCCCATGTGACCAACTAAGTCTACGATGATTACGAGTACTTCATGCATGTAGCCACTGATCTCAGGAACCCTTTTGATCCGAGGCGGGTGCGTCATCACTGGGTCACCGAGACGTGACGAGGCTATGGTGAAAATACAATGCCTTGAAGTTAATTGCAAAAATTTGCATTTTTAGACTCATCCCTAGTTAACAAATTATGAGTATACAGCACACTCATCTGATGGTTAATGATTGTGAGTAACTATAACATGCAAAGCGAGGGAGACAAACAATAAAAGAAAATAGTATTTGGTCTCAGAACTCAGAATAGCGACAGTTCTTGTTATTTTATCATTATACAAATAATATTATGTACTTTTACAATTTTTTCTATTTTTTTTATTCAATCAAAACATGTAAGAAAGCGAAGGCCATTAAACCACATAATAGCAACCTTCGGTTCGACTTCATGGTCAAGCAATAAAAACAAGATAACGACCACGAGGAAATTTACGACCAACAGCTTTTATTCGAATTTGACGAGGACATCGTCTGTGTTCGCGAGAGTCGAAGACAATGGAATAACTACTCGACTCAGAACTGTCGAAATGTCCAAAGGCGAATTGCCTAGTTGTTTTTTCGCGTGCATCGGAATGTGACCCTAATCGTAATCGAGTACTGTTAGTAATGACAATGGAGTGTCGAACTCGATATATTATAGGCAATAACATAAATTAGGATTGCATGTGTGCGCATATCGACACTCATGTCTTTCACATTCAACGAAATACGTGTTGTTGTTTTCTCTTAACGCTTAGTACAATGATTAATACTTGCCCCTGCTGAACACGATAAAAACGTGCACACATTTGCGGACCACTTCATATACCCAGTAACTGACTACCATCGGCATCGATTTATTTAACCACAGTTGATATCGACCAAGGACAGATTCCGAAACCTTTCTCTTTCCCCTTTCTTTTCCCCTTGAACAGACAGAAAAACCAGGAAGCGACCTTGGCCATTGTCATGGTACTTTTAGATTTCCTGCAGGAAGCCAATGAGGAAATTGGGGATGAAGCATAGTGTGATAAAAATAGGCAAGGCCATTCCTCATAATGTTACAGTTTAGAGTTGAGAAGGGTGAAAGCTTTACCATAAAAAAAAGTTGTAAAATAAGTCCTGTAAAAAAGTAGTGCACCAAGTTTTCCTTGATTTTCTCCGAAACTAGAACTGGAAATTCTAATATGCTCGAAATCATTATGGACAAATCTTTAATGGGTTTGTTCCCATTTGTATCAAGAGTACTATATTTTTTTCTGAATCAAGTAATGACTTGTTTAAAGTAATTTATATTCCACCAACTCACAGCATAGTCTTACGAGGTATTGGTATTACAAATTCAATAAACTTTCTTACACTGGCAGATGTAGAAGAAACAGCTGTACAGCTGCAGAAATTACATTTCTAAGACTAAATTGTTGAAATAAGTATTAGATGTTACTAACTTCAACGCAAATGCAGAGGGTCTAGACATGCTTTAATGGACTACTACAGTAGGCTTTGCAACGACGTAAAAGAAAGAATCTTCGAGAGTAGATTGACCTTTCATCTTCGTGTGCATGAACAGAAAAATTCCTGAGCACCCGCCTCTCTGCTTGCTGTTTGATTACCCATACGAAACAGTACAGCATCTACTGCTCCAGTGCCCAAAACTACAAGACCTCAGGTAAAAACCTCTTCCTCGCAATCCTGGCATTGACAATGGAAGCTATAGCAACACAAAACAACTATTGAAGACCTCCATTTTTGTTACAATATGTCATTGGGCCGAAGGGCAAGAACCCAAGGGATTCTGGATCAGAAACAACAACTTCGTGTGCATAAGCCTAAATTGTGACAGAATTCGTGACAGAATCCAGCTTTCAATGTGAGACGCTGTGGTAACCTCTATATCATACGAGAAGTTTGGTAGTCTAGCCCAGCATAGTTCACGCCGTGTTCGTCCTATATCCTGAATTGGAGTAATAATAAGGGCTAGGCCTACATTTTTAATTTAAGGTGCCAGCCTTCGGTTCTTTTACCCCCTTGTGGTAGCTTTTTTACTTAAGGGTTGGAAAGAGAACGTGGAGCTTTAAAGTATTTAAAGAAGCTATAGATGTATCCACACAATTAAATAAAAATCTAACTATAACGTTTTGCCTGTCTTTATAGCTTTTTCTTTTGCCATTTTATTCATAACATCATAAAATACTTCCATCCTTCTTCGTATTCGTCAGTCTTTCGTGCCATGCGCCTCTCCAAGTCTCCCTCTCTCTACGTTTTGCAAGCTTCTCCTTCTTACTCCCCCCCCCCCTACACACACATTGTCTTCCCTGCTGCTCCCCTTTTCACCCTCCCTTTATCACTAATTATTTATCCGACACCAACCTCACTAGGTTACTAGGTGAAAGAACCCCGAATCAGTCTGCCTAGCCTCAAGCTCTATCATACTTCAATAAAGAACTCGATGGAAACAAACCGATGTTTTGTGACAAACCAGTCAGACGCCAGATAGCTAGAGACACGTCAAATCTACTCGCTGGTCTTAAATGCTGACATGCCGAAATTCCACTGAGCAAACATCCAAATTCTAATGAAGGTGTTTTCTGCTCACAAAGCTCGCTGCAGTTTGGCAATATTGAACGATCAATAAAGGCTTAATGTGTTTCGGTTTGGGAATACATCTTTTGACACCATAAAATAAAACATGATGAAATGCATGCACCCCAGTAGAGCCCAGCATATTGTACCCTCAGGCATTTTGCATTTTACATTTTATTATATCCCTTGCCAGACCAACGGCATTCAGAAATAATTCCGTCAAATAATGCTTTAGCCATGCATCAGAGGCCGGATCACCCAACACATGTTCAATGTCTGTCTCGCCCTTTATTCCTACTCAGGGAACGAAAAACTGGCAACCTAGCCGAAAGAAAAGTGTGGAAAGCACATTGCAAAAGGGAACATCGTCAATACAACTCTATAAACGCGTAACTTGAATAATTTTCGAGAGGTTTTACAGGAAAGGCATGAAACTGATTCCGGAAACGATGATTTGCCATACTATACAGGAGTTGGTGTTTTGGGTGTTGGGCTTTTGTAGGTTTTCTTTTATGATCCGTACGCTACACACTGTAGTCTAGTACTGTTAAGTTGCAAGACTGGTAAAAGTAAGGCTATGGATTGGAATCCCTGTTCAGACATAATAATAATAATAATAATAATAATAATAATAATAATAATAATAATAATAATAATAATAATAATAATCATAATAATATAATAATAATAGTAATAACAATATTAATAGTAATAAATAAATAAAAAAAAAAAAAACTTTGCCAGTACCCTTAACTTGAAAGGTTAGGCTGAACCAGCGGAGGCTGACGCCTTATAAATAACTCACTCCTTATAACTACTACTACCACGGTTTTTCTCCTCCAATCCCCTTCATCCTGGACATGTTCCCTTGTTTAGAGGAGCTGAAGAAGCAAGCTGAAGCACAGACCGCCATGGACATTGCTTTCTTCGACAAGCTATTATTGTTCCGCACTCTATTGGAAGGTTTGATACAAAGTATTACAAAATAATATTTGGACACAAAACTTAATACTCGTGAAACCAGTCTTTGTCCCATAATTTTGTATTGTTTTTTGGATATCCAATCAATTCCATTAGACTATCCAGATGTTTGAGTCCAGAGAAGGTAAGTCTTTGCACAAGCAGAGTTAATAAGCAGGCTGTCTGCTTCACGAGGCGCTAGTTCCGGAAAATGTTTTTTTTTTCATTTGCAGTTTTACATCCCTTGCAACACAGTTAGGCCAGTTGACAGACTGGCTACTTCGATCCTGCCAGTCAGGGTCAACCCGGGCTGAGAGACACGAATGCCAGCAGAGAAACGCAAATCGTCTGCACGACGGATCGAACTAAGGTCTTGATAGGCAAAGAGCCTAGCCATTACAGGGAATACACCACAAACACCGGCTGGTAGGGGATTTTTTTTACGTCGATTAATGAGGCAATACCAGATGGGCTTTGAGAGGTAATGGAGTGAGCTAAAAAAATCAGAGCATCAAAAGGGAGAGTAAATGAGAAAACGAGAGACTAAGGAGGGAGAGAGAGAGAGGAAAGAGAGAGAGAGTGAGAGAGAGAGAGAGAGAGAGAGAGAGAGAGAGAGAGGCGGGTGAGGAGGAAAGAAAAACAGTGAGAAGTAAAGTGAAAGGGAAACGAGGGAATCTGACCGGAGACTGAAGAAGCGAAGGAGAAACAAAGAACGAGAGAGAAAGAGAGAGAGAGAGAGAAAGAGAGAGAGAGAGAAACGGTGAGTGAAAGACTGAGAGAACGGAGAGAGATTGGTAGGAGTAGATAGGGGGAGGGGCATCCAGGTAAAAGCTTAAGGAATAGAGGACACTAATGTTCAAAGACAATAGTTATAAAGAGCTTCAAAGGAAAAAATGGAGACAAGGAAGAGGCTCAAGCAAAATTAGAGATTCGAAATTCAAACTTAGTGAGTTAGAGACATACATGTAAAGATGTAAAGAGAGAGAGAGAGAGAGAGAGAGAGAGAGAGAGAGGGGAGAGAGAGAGAGAGAGAGAGAGAGAGAGAGAGAGAGATGGGGTGAGATAGAAACACATATAAATCATAGGAAAAACAAAAACAATGGGGAAAGAAACAGGGATTCGTTAATTAACAAATTTATGTGCTTTGGTATGATTTGGCTTTGGCTCAACTTCCCTTACAACACTGTAAGGTCATTTTAAGTACGGGCTTCTTCGACCCCGTTTGTCCCAGCAGAAGACGGAGATATACTCGATCAAACAAACTGCTCCTCGAGGCCCTCGAACTCACGTCCTTTGCATGATAGGCGAAGCGCCTAACCATAACACCTCACACGCCGGTTTAATATGTGCAAATACATTTTAATGTAGTACGACAGATAATAACAGTATGACCAAATTTGACATCGATGGTTATTTAGTAAATAGAGGAGAAGGAGGAGTATCCATAGCAAAAAACATGAGAGAGTGAGGGAATGAGAGAGGTAGAGAAAGAGAAAAGGGAATGCACGAGGAGTGAGACCTAGGCACAGTAGGTAAACGTGTCGAAATAAGCGCATGGTGATGAAGTTAGTCAGTTTAGAGTTTTTCGTATTTATAGAGCCAAAAGTTTCTTTGAAGAGTGACAAAGAAAGGGAGAGAGAAAGAGAGAGAGAGAGAGAGAGCGCGAGAGAGAGGGAGAGAGAGACATGAAAAGGAGGGAGTGAGATAGTGGTGGATAATGAGTGAACGAGACAAAGAGAGGAGGGAAAGAGAGAGAGAGAGGGGGGGGGGGACGAGAAAGATGGGGATGGATAAGACGAAAAAACTACGTACCTACAAACATTTCAGTGGAATAAATTCAATGAGAATTAAACATGGCAGACATCTCAATGAGACAATATCAATAGCAGCAGCAACAACAATAGAAACTTAATAACGATTTGATTGATCCCTGTGGCCAAGATTTGGGTTTTGGTTTATGTTTGGTTTTGGCTAAAGATCCCTTCCAACACTGTACGGTCATTTAAGAGATGGTCTGCTTCGACCCTGACAGGCAGGGTCAACCCGGGCTGGGAGAGAAAAAATCCCAGCAGAAAAAAACCCAGATCGTCAGCAACCGGGGATCGATCCAGGGTCTTCCCGCATGACAGGCGAAGAGCCTAACCATTACACCACAGCACCGGTTGTCTGTGGTTTACTGGTTAGGCAGTTTGTCTTTCATGCGAACCCGAGTTCGATCTCATGAGTGGACTATAATATGTGTTTTTCTACTGGGATTTTTCACTTTCAAGCCTGCGTTGGCCCTGGCAGGCAGGGTTGAAGCCACCCAACTCTTAATTGACCTTACGGTGTTGCAGGGGACGTAAAACTGGTAACGAAAAGTAACCAAACTGATCTGGATGACTTCGTCCTCCAAACAGACCTCCAAAGAGCAGGGAGAAAAACGGAGATCTCCGTGATCAAATAAGCTGCGGCACGCGTGCCTCGAACTCTTAGCTAGTCATCTGCGTGATAAGCGAAGAGCCTAACTATTACACTTTGGATACAACGAAAAAGAAACAAAACTGGAGAAGTATAACATTATTATGTAGATGGGGTGACGGTTGCACTGACAGAAATGTGAAACAATTAACTGGAGAAGTATAACATTATTATGTAGATGGGGTGACGGTTGCACTGACAGAAATGTGAAACAATTAACTGGAGAAGTATAACATTATTATGTAGATGGGGTGACGGTTGCACTGACAGAAATGTGAAACAATTTGACCTCTCGGTGAATGCTATTGACTAGTGTAACAGATGGTTGTGACCATGTCAGTCAACAAAACTGAGTAATATTTTGTGACTGGATAATATGATATAATATGAATTTCGGTTTGGTTTTGGCTTAACGTCCATGCAAAACTGTAAGGTCATTTAAGGGACAGGCGACTTCGACCCAGCCTGTCAGGGCCAACCCATACTAAGAGGGACATTGTCCCAGCAGAAAAACGGAGATATACTCGATCGAACAAACTGCCCAACGCGGGCCTCAAAATCATGTCCTCTGTGTGATAGGCAAAGCTCCTAACCATTACATCACAGCGCCGGTACATAATATGAATTGATAATAAGCAGACCTTGACACTTCTGAAGGGTTTCTACACCTACGTAGGTATGTACCATTTGTATTTTGTATTTATAATCATCATAATATTATGCTGACACTTTTGAGCTGGTATCCACACATACATGTGTTACCTATAAATAATATCATACAGTATAGGGAGCGGCAGACCTTCGGACTTCTAAAAAAAAACAACTAAATAAATATATTACCATCTATTTGAACGTGTATTTTATGTAATATAGATTTAAAAGGAGCAGAACCTCACACTTCCAAATGGGTATTGCATGGAATGTTAAGGTAAAAACAACAACACACTAAATCATGTTTTTACCTATGTCAACGGGTACTTTATGCAATATACAGTTTAATAACTGGTAGACTTCCACACTTCCACGTAGGTAGTGCGTGTAATATTTCGGTAAAAATACCCAACCTAAACATAATATATCTATATAAACCAATATTCTATGTAATACACATTTAAAACGAGGCGACCTTCACACTTCCAAATAAGCATAATTATTATGTGCATGTAATATTCAGGTAAAAAGAAAAAAAAAAGTAAAAAGAAAACAAAAAAACGCCCGAAACGTATTTATCAGGTATTTTATGTAATATACAGTAATGTCGAGGCAGCAGCAGGCTTTCACACTTCCCAAAAGGTATTTATCTATACATGTGCCTGTATTATTCTGGTAAAAAAACAGCAACCAAAGCTAAATAGATATCTATATGGAAGTATATTTTATGGAATATTACACAGTTATACCGACCTTCAAACTTCCAAATAGATAATATCTATGTAATGTTTAGCCGTGGCAAAACCTAAATGGATATCTATAACAACGTGTATTTGATGTCATGATAATATGTATAATAAGAAAACCTTGACAATTTCATAGAGTTCAATAAACAAGATTCATGAAGGTTATTGACTGTGACATCAACAAAACGTGAATGATTTTCGCTTGACACGAGTAAGTCAAACACATTTCAGGTTTGGTTTTGTTACCAGTTTTTACGTCGTCTGAAACAGTGTAAGGTAATTTAAGATACGGGCCTCGACTCTGCCTGTCAGTGCAAAACCGGGGAAAATCCCAGAATATAATAAGGCAAATCGTCGGCACGACATGCGAAGAGCCTAACACAGCGCAGATAAATACATTAACTATTTTATTAAGGTTCAGCAAAGACTAAAATGCAGTCAAGTCGTAGGCCTATTAATACTATCATTTCGAATGAAATAATTAGCGACGGGGAATAAACATCAAATAGGGTGTTAATTGGAGTCCATATTGGCATGTCAATAATTTAGTTTTTTTGCTTGATAATTGTTCTAAGCGGGTAATTACTTTTTCCTTTTGGTTTCATACTAGCAAAAGAGCTGTTTACTTGACATTTTTTTTCTCCTGTGAGTGAGAGAGAAAGAAATTAAAAGAGAGTGAGAAAGAGAGAGAGAGAGAGAGAGAGAGAGAAAGGGGGAAATAGAAGAGAAAGAGGGGGGGGGGGGGAGTAGAAAAGGGACCTTGCGGAAAGTTTACGTTTTACGACCAATGCAGCAATGTAAGGTCACTTGAAAGACGGGCAGCTTCGATCCTGCCTGTAAGGGCCAACCCGGGCTGAGAAGGACGATTCCAATCAGAAAAACGAAGTCGTTTGCATGTGGAGTCGGGTCTCCGGTACGAAAGGCAAAGAGCCTAGTCAGTGCACCAATACGCCGATACACGTAGAAAAGATTAGTGCTATTGTCTGTACTATGGGATCTTTGGTAACTTTGAGCTTGAATAAAATTCAATGAGTAAGGCATGCTTAATTGTTCCGTTGTTTTATTGGTGTGTTTTTTTTATTTTAAAGAGTTATTTTGCATTGCTGTGTTTGTTGTGTTTGTTGTGTTTGTTTATATTTTAAAGATGTCTTTGTTGGTTTTGGTTGTTTTTTTTGTAACGCCCCATGCAATACTGTAAGGTCGTTTACGAGATGGGACCTTCGAATTTTACGTCAATCTCCGATAGGAACGGATGCCATGAAAACTATTTTTAAAAAAATCCCGATGAACCTTCCCAGATTCGAACGCGGGACCTCCTCATCAGTAGGCGAACATACGGCCGCTCGACCATCGACGCCCCCTCCAGGAAATAGATATAGACAAAACTAAAATAAATGATAGAGCAGAAGTAGCAGACACCCGCTAACAACCCGTTGATGGAGTAATGCAAGAAGTGACTTTATCAATGAAAACAGTAAATGTATGGCTTATAGGCTGGATTAAATTCACCATCTTCAGCATATTTAACTCGGCAGATTAACCACAAGACTACTGACGGCACTGAAAAGAATTACCTTACACGCAAAAGAGTTTTCAAAGTCCATCTTCCTACATACTTCATAGCTTTAGGGCATAATAAAGTCCTTATTGGAGCAGGGAAATTGGGTCCATAAACTATTTGCCTCCTGTGTTGGAGAAAATCCGGAAATAAGCCAAGGATACTTTGTTTCCGGGGGTAGAAAACTTCCTTAACGATTATATGAGCCAGGAAACAAAAAGGGCATTACCGTAGTCTGATGTTCGCTACCAAACTATTGAAGATTTTATAACATAAAAATGCCAAGACGCAGCGTGGTATGATAATGTTATTGTATTGTCGAACGAAATAGAATGAGGCAAGCAAATTGCTCTGAAACTCCAAAAATACCCTAGAAAGGATGTTAGATTTTTTGTTTAAACGCATGGAAAAGTAACACAATCTTATCTTGGTTCACCGTCAATGTATTAGGCTTTCTTTTCACATTTGTGTCATGCGAATTTGGAGCCTTTTACTTTTCAGAAGTGAGTTGAAGAGGCATTTTGTACACTGCCATAGCATGCCTGTTTTAGACTTTAATAATATTGTATTATGCGTGTGTTAAACGCGTATATGAATGTTTTACCATGACCACTTAAATGTTTAATGCTCACATTGTCATTTGTAATATGGGCCAAAGACCTTCATTCTGAATATGCGTCATTTCATTGAAGACACATTAATTTCTTCCGGTTAAAAACGATAATTGAAGTGTTTTCTTTTTTCTCGAAAAATCAGTATCTGCTCTCTGGGAACTTCTGAGAAAATCAGCATTTTTGCGTGCCTGGGAAACATGTCACATAAAAAAAAAAACATTTCTAGCTCAGAAAAGAGGAGAAACTGCAAATTTATTGCTCTACTAAAAACTTTGAGAAGAAAAATATAAAAAGTAAAAGATAAAGATGCTAGTACTGGTGCTAACTCTATTTTCAACGTAAGTGAGACTGCGTAGTTTTGGAAAACAAATGCTCTTCAACTTCAATTGGAGATGGTATTCAAAGCTGACGTCATAGTGAACGGCCCGATACATCAGACGAGAGAAGCGATGCAAAGGATATCTGTACCAGGCTAGACATGATCTAGCGATAAGCCCTAGTCAAGTGTGAGGAAACGGGTGAGTCAGAACTGTTGGTTTTTTATTTCCAATTTGCAATTTGTTGTCAAGCGAGAATGCGATTTGAGTGCAATGGCTGAGAAGTAAAATTCGTTGGTTGTTTTGCAGAAGGGCGAATAGTACAAGGACTGTAGGGGAGTATTTGCCTCTTTGCTAAGCAATGAGCGAAAGGCTCCAGTGTCCGTATGTATCAAGCTGTCGTAAGGGATTTACGACCTTTTATCTCGCTGCACCTAAGTTTAAATAAAATTTTCAGATGCACGAAACACTCGTAAGCCTACACCGTGCGTAAATCCCCTTACTCACGGTGTAACTCA
>JAUKPP010250612.1:0-12729 GCA_032273245.1 Phyllaplysia taylori
GGGGGGGGTTGGTAACAACGATACCAAGTAAACATCCACGATACTGTAGACAGAATGTAAAAATAATTAAAGTTATACTTTTCCGAGAAAGAGAGCATGCAAGGAAATTATTATTATTGTTGTAATTTTTTATCTAGTTGTTTGTTTAGACATCTAGAGCTCCTTCGACACTATAGTAGTCTACGCCTAAAGTCCCGGTGTATGGGTAAATGAAACCGCGGGACCTTAGGCGAACGAACTCTAGCTACCACTAAGGCCGCGCGCCCACTGACATGTTTTGTAAGTTGCAGGCCAGGCTCATAATATGTATATATCATATTATATAGATGAGCCTGGCCTGCAACTGACAAAACAGGTCAGTGGACGCGCGGCCTAAATGGGAGACTTGGGGAAAACTCGGCGTGGTCCATTTAACAACAGAGAGTGGATGACTAGTTACGCCAAGGACAGTAATGTGAACACTGATAGTGCGTGCACCCGGGTCTCTGGTTAGTTAAGTATTTCCTGAAATACGGGACCTTAAACGTATCATCCCTTTACGGGATCTCAGGGGTGACTTTTACATAGAAAAATTTCTGTTTTCTTAAAACTGTGGGACGCTATGCGATCCGGGACGAAAGGCGGTGGGATCTTAGGCGTGTAGACTGTTGTATAAGGTCATGTCGTCGCTGGGACAGAAAGAGCATGATAAGAGAAGAAAAGAAGAAAAAAACATAGAATAAAGTACATGTACTATTCATTGAAGACCAATGTAGAATAAAGGTGTTCTTTACTTTCGGTACACAAAATACATGATGCGAATGATAAACTTGAGGAGAAGGAAAAAAAGAAAAAATGGGAGGGGAGGGGGTGAGTGAAAGGCCTTTCATTAGCGATGCAAAGCCATCATAACCAAGGTGAGTATGTATTGTGATTTTCTGTGTACAGTTCGTCGTTTGTGATATCGACTCTTTATGGGGGTTCTAGGAAAAAGCATGCATTAACATTAGTGTTTATACAGAGAGAGAATGTAAAAGCAATCAAAATACCTAACATTACAACTGTCTAACATCAACTTTATGATTCTATTAAATCGCCTTATACTAATGAACTTTTGACACTCTTGCAAACATTCAGATAGATGTTAGGGGAAAAAACAGCTGCCTTAAACATTATTGCTTTCTTTTTCTGTGACATGAAATCGTTGGTGTTAAATCGAGTGGAACACACAAGTCGATTTCTGATTCTTCTCGGTTCACTGAAGTTACTCCACACCAATCCCCTTTACCACATAGCGCTGTTCAAGTAATTTTCTTTATAATCACGCAAATAAGCACAGAGGAGTTTTGTGTTTTGGTTTTGTTTTTAATTTCTTTATTCTGGGTTATCCAATTATTGAAGCGATTGTGCACAATCTAAATAATCCTTTTCGTTTGAGCTGTTTGGCAAGAATCTCGCTTTGATGTTTTCTCATATAAACAGATTGCATTACATGGATTCTGATTTGAATTTTGGTTGACTGTGAGAAGTCGTGCGGAATTAAAGTTGGTTTGTGTATTATATACATGCAAGTTTGTGTTGCTTTTCTTTATGAATAATAAATATATTATAAAATACCTTTATTTGTTGTTTTTGTTATTGGTATTGGTATTGTTACCATTATTGTTGCTGTTGTTACCATTATTGTTTTGTTTTTTTCTTGTAATCATTTTTAACGGTTTGTTTGCTGTTATTTGTTAGTATGACATTTTCTTCAAATAGCTATTCTACTATGTGGTCTAAGCCTTAATCTCAAAGCTTTAGTACCCATCATGAACTGCAGAATTTTATCCCCAAGTTGTTTAATTCGTCATAGGAAGGCGTTTGAACCTATAAAAATTGCATAAATCCTGTCGAGAATCAAATCCTCAAATCACCCAAACAATGATGAGAACGTTCCTGAAAATTGATTCATGTCAAAACATACATTCATTTATTCCTTTAAATACGCATTCATCATTTTGTAAAAACTCTACAACATGTGCTTGAAAAGACATAACGTCAAAATAATCCACATTACGGGACTCCATTTACACATACGTTATTTAAGAGACAGCCCTAAGCCCTTAATGGTAAGCTGCATCGATCAGGCGAACTTGGGCAGTCGCGAATTAATATATTTTTTAATGTAATTTGATCTCAGACTCATGTTAACCCACATTTCGCTGGTGCTTTTGCAAAAACGCGAATAGCCGACATTCGACATTATTTTGTGCAGCATTCGCCCCTTTGCAAAACAACCAGTAATTTATATGATATGATTGAAAGCATTGGATGTATCCCCCCATTTGATTACAAGCAAAGCCCTGAAACATTGTACGGATTTATTTGTAAACCTGATTGCAAATTGAACATTGAACAAACTTTGATCAATCACAACCATACCACTGAATTTGAAAAAATGTTCATTAAATATATCAGCATTATCAAATCAACAGTGTTTTCATAAGACATAAAACAATCAGTAAATTACAAATAATTGGCATCGACCTTACAGGACACATGATCGTGTTAAACGGATCTTTAAGTTATTTATAAAGACATGTTTATACAGTAATACCATTTATTCCAATCCCATGGAGCAAACACAATAATATTAGTGTAAAAATTTAAGTTCATGTGACATTTAAACGCAAAGATCTCCCAGAGAGCAATGACAAGTATTTATTTATGATTCACTGTTGTTCTTTACTCCAAGATTTCTTTCTTCTTCCTTACATTAGTGATGCAGGGAACTCTGGAGTAGGGTATTTTGTCTGTAGAGGCGCCCGCGCTTTTTCATGTTCTGACCTTGGTGGCATTGGTGGTATCCTTTGGGAGTGATGTTACCATAAGTGTACGACCTTATCTTGGTGCTGAAAACGGCCCCGACTCTTTTGGGACCCCTAGGCCCGAAAGGAGTGGGGAAAAACCAATAATCAGCTATCTTGGTCAACCCAATATGATACCACCAATTTCTTCTTCTTTTCTCCTCCTCCTCTTCCTTCTCTTCCTTCTCCTCTTCCTCCTCGTCTTCCTCCTCTTTCTCCTCCTCCTCCTCATTTTCAAAAATATTATTATCATTCGCCGAGGTCACCCTTGACGTCAAGACAAATCTTTAAAGAAATAATCTTTAGCTTTATTATCATTTTAAGTACACATAGCAATTGGCATCTTCTTTCTTTATCCTCTTTATTGTAAACAGTGGGTATTTCCAACACCTTTCATGACATGTTAAAAAATTAGCATCATACTCGCAATTTATCATTGCAAAAGTAGTTTTGGCAACAATATTCCCACTGATGCAGCTAAGGACCAGTCACAAACAACCAAAAAACATTTACAACGGACCCTGGTAAACAGCGATCCTGCTTAAAAAGGGATTTTAAAACATTCCAGCTTCGATTTTTTTTCCTTCCCACCTCTTCCTTGTATTTCGCTGATTGTATAGCAAAGAGGCAAATACCCCACTACAGTACTTGTACTATCCGCCCTTAGGCAAAAGAACCAACGATTTGTATGCATATTGCGTAACAGTCCAGGTTTAGTACATTATGTATAACAGGGGTTTTGCTCTGGTCCCGCTATCTCTGCTATGTCATCAGGTTTCGACTGTGCATAATATACGTTTCCGGTAGACATCGGGAGCAGTAAACGTAGATCTCCAATCTGCCCCAATGAAGACGTCTTGAAACAGTTCCTCCTTGTCTCTATTTGACTCTCAGAGAAGCATCGACTTCCGTAGAACTCTCATTTGCCCCAATCAAGACGTCTTCAAACAGTCCTTCCTAGTCTCTATTTGACTCTCAGAGCAGCATCGTCTTCTGCCGCTTAGTAGCTGAGCTCCACGAGACCGACGTTTTCCTCCATGGCAAAATATCGTTGAGAGTGGCGTTGTGAGCACCTGGTGAGTGAATCAAGGGCGTGTCGAGGTCTGTGGGATAGGTGGGTACAGCAATGTTCACTCTCAGTCTTTCTCTCCCTCTCCATTCTTAAGTGGGGAGAGCTTAATTTTGCCAAGTGTGGATTGTGATTTTTATAGTGAATACGTTTATTATAGTTTATTCGCCTTCTCTGGCTAAAGCAATGTCACGACGAGGTACGTAGGGCGAGTCCATTCCCAGAGACCTTACAGAAGGGAATGGGCTGAACCGAGAGACGGCCGCAGCTGCAGACATAGAAGGGCGAAGGAGCTTACCCCCTCCGTAAGACGACAGAGCGTAAGGATACGCCCCTGCCCCGTAGCCTAACGTTGATTGGTAAGCTGATATGTGATGGGCGGGGCTTGAGAGGGAACTCAGTCCATTGGAAGCTGGTGAAGATCCCATAGATCTACCGAGAAGAGCGTTCGCCCTCGACGCATCAGCTGCGGATAGTCCAGACTGGCTGAGATCTGCGCTCGATTTCAAAGCGTCCAGTTTTGAAAACGCCCCTACGTCTTTCGCGCTATGGTGGGCGGAGCTGAGGAAGTCTGTGACCGACCATATTTTGGGTTTTCCCGAATCCAGATCTACGTGGGCGTGTTCACCGGCGATGTAGGCGGGGCCTCGCGGCAGTTCGGGAGACAGGCGGCAGTGGCTGACCTCAGGCTCGTGGTGCTTGGAAGAAGCGTTGTCTGAGCGCCGATCTGAAGACCTTCTCTCGTCACCCGATTCTGTGCCGACATCAATCTGCTCGTCCCTGTTTGAATCTGAAATAGAAGAAAAAGTAAAATATTAATTCATAACACGACATGTAGAATAAAGACCATGAAATAGCGCGACCTCATCATAGGCCTAGACAAAGTCAATTCTGCAATCCAGATAACAGTATATCATACATTATACATACATATTATTTCAGTTGTGAAATCCGAAAAAAATTACATAGTTTAATATTCAACTCTCTTCCATCTTTGCACCTAAAAAATAATACAACTTGAGATTTTAGACTGACAGATTCAATTGTTATGCTCTTAAAACTAAAATTAATTCTTATTCCTGGCTTGGCCCAACTCCAATGAAAATTATTTCACTGAAGCAGGACATAGTGTACTCTTGAAATAAGCGCAATGTATTTACATCGAATATCAATACTCCAATTGGTTCTGACACAAGATAGAGCAGGACGAAGCGTGTTAATTTGACGTGCAATACAGTTCGTGGAACATGGGTATTTTGTAATAATAAAAGTAGGCTAAAACAGCCAAAGATGCTGGCGCCTCTTATAAACAACTAACTTTGAACTAATAATAAAGCTGAAAAAGCCCCCGTGTCTTGTCATTGTTTTCTCCTCTCATTCAGTCGACCTCAGACCGTCGAGGCAATGAAAACTGAAGGTCTTAGCCTTGCATCAGTCTTACATAATTTGAACCACTGCCCGACTTTGCCTCCTTGGATCCAATCTTTTAATCTACACTACAACCCATCCCCCCCCCCCCCCACCTTGGATCCAATTTCTAGATCTACCCCCGCTCTTCCTTCATCCAATTCCAAATCCCAAATCCCAAATCCCCCCCCCCCCCACCCGCGGTCAGTGTCCATAATGTGGCACGGCAATGCAAGGTAAGGGGTATACATTAGGCATACGGAGACTCATACGGTTGAATAACAGACAATGGTTCCCACATCATTATCCACACACCAGCCTCAAAAATCTCTGCAGCATCGTATGCACACGCATGTCTGTAATCAAAATAGTAAAGCTGAGACTTTTAACGTAATTTATTACGGCGGGGGCTTTTTTCACCGTTATTATTTCATTAAAGTAAATTCAGATTAATTTATTCCTCTCATAAATCTCAAGAGACCCGGGCTCAATTTAATTTACATTATCAAAAGCTCTCCGCTGGTGGCACTGAACTCTCTGATTTTCTCAATGCTTTTGGAGTGGGGGGAAAAGTATCTTCTGCAGAAAAGGAACCTAAAAAACAAAAATGGCTAACGTGCTTTGTTTTCTCTTAAGTTAATTCTCCGTGAAAGAGTGATTCTTTTCTGAGAGTGTGTCGAGTGGGTGAAAATTACGTAAGACTGAAATGATTACAGATTAATAGCTGGGGGAAAGAATTCAAGTGTCATCTAGCTTTTATGTAACCGCCCGTGGCACCAGCCAAGAGGAGATCTCTTCCCCGACGGTTCAACGGCCGTCTATTGATCAGCCAAGAGCCCGAGTGACAGCACCGGAGGCCCAGACACACCACCGCCCTCCGCCGACCCGAGCCCTGCATATTGCGACTTCCGGCCGCTCTTTTATCACACGGTTGCACAACAAAAGCGCTGGGCATCGGGGCTCTTCCGAAAGCCAGATGGACCGCGCGACAATGGAGGCTTGAGCGGCGACTACACATAAAACTGTGACGTCAGTGTGGTGAGCACGTGACCCAAGAATAATGCAGTCGTCTGCTTTCGTTTCACGATTCGTTAACGTTTGTGGGTGCCCTCGGTTCTCCCCCGATCACGCACCGATGCGCGTGTGACACAAACCGTGCGCACTGCGTAGCCTCACAACTGCTTTGATCTTCCTCCAATGCTCTATCAGACCAAAATGAGACATCAGGATAACCGAGAGACCTGAATATGTCATGGATTCCACCCAACAGAAAATTAGAAATAGCGCAATTCAGAATTGAGCCCACAGCTGGTATCGCCCGACAGATAGGAAGATCCCGAATCAACCAAGCGACTCACTGAGATTAGAATAATAACCAAAGACAGAAAAGCAGCGGCCCGGTCTGGAGGAAATCTTGATCTGTCCTCCTCTCGATTGTTTGATCGCTCTGAGCCTGAAACTCTTTGCTCTGAGCAGTGAATAAGATTGACGGGAAGTGCGCGCGGTGGGGCCTGAGGGTGATCCAATTTGACCCATCACAGACACCAAGTATCAGAAGGCTAATCAGTCTTTTGTTGGAGATGTGGCCAGCGACTCGCATCGTGTTGGAAACAGCTTAAAGTCACCACGACAATCGCTCCTCCTCTGCGGGGAAATGAGGCTGAAAATTCGAAGTAGCCGAAGAGGAGGAATCTAAGGAAATGGCGTTTCCGTTTTTTATTCTTTCTTTGCTCCAGCTCGTCGAGGAAACGAATCTAGGACATGTTTAGAGTTATTTATTTATAGACGCACCACTTCTTTGGCTGTTTTGGCCACTGCTATGTGTATAGTTTACTATGTATTCTGTTATTGGGCGCTGCACTGTGGCGACCGGCAACGTGTGTTTATATACATAATTTGTATGAATGGCGTTACCTATGTCCATACCTATCATTACATGTATGTATTATCGCTTGTCTGAGTATGAATGTGTAAGTACACCAATTTCAAATGAATTTCCCGATGTGGATAAATAAAGATGACTCTTTAGCAGTGAATAAGATTGACGGGAAGTGCGCGCGGTGGGGCCCGAAGGGGATCCAGCATGACCCATCCCGGACAATGGGAATACAATATGTACTAATTTAATTTATTCTTTTTATCATGCTATGTAAGTAGTGTACATTGCTTATCATAATAATTTCTTCAGAACATTAATTACCTGTACATGTACTATGAAATCAAATATCGTGAATGAGTAAAAGACTTTTCTAGATTATAATTTAATATCTTACATCTAAAATGTGAAATCTGTACATTTTAATATAATAGAAGTACATCTACAGGTACATGTCATTATGTTCATGTCAAATTACTAGAAACAAGAAAGAAAATGCGGGAGACAGGAGAAAAGGACGAAGAGCAGATGAAAAAGAAAGAGAAAATGTGTGTCTGGGGGGGGGGGGGGGGTGAAGAGAAGTGCTACCCTTCTGATGGAAAACGAAAATTACAGTAGCAGAAGAAACGGGGTGGAGAAGTAGACAGGGGAGAAATGGAGAGTAAGAGAAAGAGAGAGATAGACAGGCAGAGACACAGGGAGAGAGAGTGAAAGAAATAGAAAGTGGGTGAAGAAAGGGAAGGAACGAGGATAGGAAGAAAGAGATAAGCCCTATCCCTGGTTATTGTTGGCAGCCCTTTGTGCATCACGATCCAGCACTGATCCCCTCTGAATCTCACAATTTCTCACTCGGGATAAAGATACGAGACGAGCCGGAAAATGTGTGTCTTCCCGCCTCCGCCCTTGGCTCAAAGAGCGCTACTCGCGAGTTTTGATAAGATAGCAACATTAGCGGAGGTCAACTTCTGAGCAGCTGAGACGCTCCTTCAAGACTGGTCAAATCACAGAGGTGGCTTTGATGTCATTACCAGTCAATGCAAAGCGGTTAGGAGGTGGCTCGGAGAATCCGATACGAGATAATTGTGTCCCTTTACAAGGATTATTCCCCTTTTTCTATTCTCACCGCGTCTGTTTGGAGGGTTGTGATTGCGAGGGTCGTTTGTAGACAAGATAAGGGTTTAGCGATGATGTCTTCGTGCGGAACGGTCTGGAAGCGGCAACAATGAAAGGGGAATAACAGACGAGGAAGATTGTTATTTCTCTGTTAGAGTGGACAATGTTTCTCAGAAAATAGAGCTAATTATATAAACTTTTTGTGACTGTGTGTGCTCGATGTTTAGACATCTTTATTGCAGATGGTTGTAACGGGAGGTTTCTGGTTTTACGGGCGTAGCGTCCATACCAGCAAAAAAGCAATGCTTGCTCCATCTTTTTTACCTCTCTTTATCCATTTTGTCTTCTTCTTCTCAAAATACCTAGCCCTATTTTTTTTACTTTTGCTTTACGTTTGCTTGCTCTTCATCAGGGAGCGCTCTTTGCCCCTGTCTGGTTTGGGGCTTAGTTTTACGCCCCTTTTAACACAGTAAGAACATTTCAGAGGTTTTCTACTTCGGCACTGCCTCTGTAGGCAATTCCGGACTGAGAGGAAAAACAACGTCCAAACAAAAAGACGGAGATGTTCATTAAATGTGCAGATAGGATGGAACTAGGGTCTTGCGCGTGATAGGCAGAGAGCCTAAATATTACATCACAGACGTCGATGTAAGATGTTTAAAGCAAATGTGAAATATATCGACGGAAAAGATAAAAAAAGAAAATGAAGCACAATAAGACGCACGTTAAAAAAGGGAAATGATATCTTAAAAATACAAACGTATGCGGAAAGAACCTTTCAATTCACGGGCGCCTATCAAGCAGAGGACGTGATTTCGCGGTCCGCGTCGGGCAGTTAGTTTAACGGTTTAACCAAGTATAGCTCTATTTTTCTGCTGGGACAATGTCTCCCTCAGCCAGGGTTGGCTCTGACATGCAGGGTCGAAGAAGCCCGTCCCTCAAATGACCTTACAGTGTTGCAATGGACGTCAAGTCAAAACCAAACCAAACTTATCAATTCTTTTGTAATTGTTGTTGTTGTCGTTATTGTCGTTGCAATTGTTGTTGTTGCTGTTGCTGTTGTTGTTGTTGCTGCTGTTGCTGTTGTTGTTGTTGTTTTGGTTGCTGTTGTTGTTATTGTTGTTGTGCAAGTTGGGTAGGGGCGTGGAG
Source organism: Phyllaplysia taylori (assembly GCA_032273245.1). Taxonomy (NCBI): domain Eukaryota; kingdom Metazoa; phylum Mollusca; class Gastropoda; order Aplysiida; family Aplysiidae; genus Phyllaplysia; species Phyllaplysia taylori. The sequence continues at coordinate 9,443 of JAUKPP010250612.1, forward strand.
AGAAATTAATGTTTAAGGTGAAAGAAACTTATTCAGCTTTTCCCCATGAAAACGCGTACCTTTATTGTTATTATTGTTCTTTTTTTCATCACTGCAGTCATCGTTTTCGTCGTCATCCTCATCATCACCATCTTCACTTCTGTTTCGAGGAGACCACGTCATCTTATTCTCTTTCTTCAGGCGCCGCCTAGCATTAGCGAACCATGTGGAGACCTGTGAATGTAAAGTGATAACAAACATGGAATAAATTATGTATTGCGAGAATTAAGAATAATAATACTATACAATATGACTGCATTAAAGCAAGCTCTAGGCGTTTTACAATCATTATTACCCCAGCAGACCAAGTCATTCAGAAACCTTCTCAACTTCCTGGGAAGCATACAGTGCAAGCTGCCATTTTACAGGCTCTGAAGCACTAACATACAGACAAGATGGTTTGCTGTCTATAGCCGGGTACCCATTCACACCTGGGTGAAGTGAGGAAAAATCCTGTAGAATGCCTTTCCAAAAGGACACAACGTCGGACCCGAGATGGAATTCGAACCCGCAACTTTCCAATTACGAGTCCAGCAGCCTAACCACTAGACTACCAACGCCACACGAGTTAAACGTGTTATTATAATGTACATGTGTACATGTACAGTAGTATCCTTCTGTCTTTTTTTTCCTGTCCCTACCTCCCTTCTTCAACATGTCAATCTGTAATTGCCTACTTTTTGCTGTACTCACAGTAGAAATAGCATGAACAGGCGAATAAAATATTGAATTTAATGAAAGAGAAATTGAAAGAGAAGTAGAAAGAGCTAAAGAAAGAGAAAGACCAGCGCTGTGGTGTAATGGTTTGAGTCTTCATCTGCCATGTGGAGACCCGAGTTGGATCCCGGTCGCGGACGATCTCCGGTCTTTTTCTGCTTGGAATTTTTTTTCCCTCTCTGCTCGGGTTAGTCCTGACAGGCAGGATCGATGCAGCCCCTCTCTTAAATGACCTTACAGTGTTGCAGGGGGAGTAAAACTGGTAACCAAACCAAAGGAAAGAGAGCGAAAGAAAGAAAGAAAATGCACGCACACACACACACAAACACACAAACAGACAGACAGACACACACACACACACACACACACACGAACAAACCTGAGTAAGCGTCATCTTTGTGATGATAGCCAGCATGATCTTCTCTCCCTTGGTCGGGTACGGGTTTTTGATGTGCTCCTGAAGCCAGGCTTTCAGTGTGTTGGTGCTCTCCCTTGTAGCGTTCTTCCTCCGAGCGTTCAAGTCCAGGCCACCGTAACTGCCAACACCAAAAAAGCATTATTATTTATTTGTTTTATTTAGGTCTTACGGTACTTTCGACACGTTTATGTAATGCCAGGGTCAAGAAGTAGATTAGGATAATACTACCACATAGAAAAAGTACCAGCGCTGTGGTGTAATGGTTAGGCTCTTCGCCTGTCATGCGAAAGACTCGAGTTCGATCCCGGTTGCGGACGGTCTGGGGGGGGGGGGTTCTGCGTTGATTTTTTCCCTCTCTGCCCGGGTTGACCCTGTCAGGCAGGGTCGAAGTAGCCCATCTCGTAAATGACCTAACAGTGTTGCAGGGGACGTAAAACTGGTAACTAAAATAACAGAAAAAGTAGAAGCAGCAGATAAGACCAGAGCTCCCACCAACCGCCCATCCTAAATAACATGACAAGTTGATCGAATAAAATGATAACACATCAGAGACCTTCTTAATCAAATTAAATTTGTGGTGAAAAATGTCTGCACTGCCTCGGTTTCGAACCCGGTACCATTGGTATGAGAGGCCGACACCATAACCTCCGGACCACGACAGCCCCGTGTATGTGTGTATCTGTTTGAATGTGTGTGATTCTGTGTATGTATGTGTGTGAATGTGTGTGTTTCATTCACTTACCCTGACCCATAAAGATAGAACCCCATGGCAAACGCGTCGTAGAGCAAGTGCTGTGTGTGTGTGTGTGTGTGTGTGTGTGTGTGTGTGTGTGTGTGTGTGTGTGTGTGTGTGTGTGTGTTTGTGTGTTTGTGTGTTTGTGTGTTTGTGTGTGTTTGATTCTATGTATGTATGCGTATGTATGTGTGTGTTTCATTCACTAACCCTGGCCCGTAAGGATAGAATTCCATCGCAGACGTGTCGTAGAGTGAGGACTGTGTGTGTGTATGTGTGTGAATGTGTGTGTGTAAATGAGTGTGCGTTTCATTCACTTACCCTGGCCCGTAAGGATAGAACCCTAGGCCAGCCTCAGAAAAATTCGATAGCTTAGATAGAACCCCATCGCAGACGTGTCGTAGAACAAGGGCTGTGTGTGTATGGCTGTGTGTGTATGTATGTGTGTGTGAATGTGTGTGTAAATGAGTGTGTGTTTCATTCACTTACCCTGGCCCGTAAGGATAGAACCCCATCGCAGACGTGTCGTAGAGCGAGGGCTGTGTCAGAGAACGCCATGCGTCACTTCCGTCCCGGATGTTGGTTCCGTTGGCGCCCTGGGGAAAAGAGAAGAGATGCGTGAGGTTCAGAAAGGAGAGGAGAGGTGGGAGATGATGAAGAGGCGACTGAAGAGAAATATCGTGTAAAGACTTTTTTTTAACGCCTCTTGCTATACCGTTTGGTCATTCAAGAGGCGGTCGGCTTTGACCCTGCTTGTGAGGCCAATCCAAGTTGAGAGGGATACGATGCCCAAGAAAAGATACTGAGATTCAATTGTTGATTTAAAAAGACTGCCTAAAAACTACACCAAAGACACGAGGGAAGGGTGTGTGGGGGTGGACTTGAAAAGGTTTGCTTTGGTTTGGTTACCAGTTTTACGTCCCCTGCAACACTGCAAGGTCATTTAAGAGACGGACTACTTCGACCCTGCCTGTCAGGGCCAACCCGGGCTGAACGGGAAAAAATCCCAGCAGAAAAAAACCCGGATCGTCCGCGCTCGGGATCGAACTGGGATGCAGTGGAACAGAGGCGGGATTAAAGGATTGGTTCGTTTGATTCTGCGGGAGAGTGAAGTCAGAATTGGCAAGGAGGGATTGGGTTAAGAATAGACGCCTAAGTCAGTTTCACTGCACACGTACCATTTCTCTTTTCTGTTGTTTTTTTATTCCTTTGCACGAACGTCGTAGAAATCACAAAACAAAAGATAATTAATTTAAAATAAAACAGCTGAGGCTCGCGCCTCTATAAATAACGCACTCCTTACTTCTATTATTAAATAAGAAGCCCCATTTCTCCCCCGTCCCCCCTTACTTACCTCCCAACCCCTATCCCCACCCCACC